>PVJD01005153.1:62289-120722 GCA_004026545.1 Mormoops blainvillei | reverse complement strand
CCTGGCACGGAATGGATGCTCTGTAAATATTTCAGAACTTGATCAGAAAAGTGGCAATAATAAATGCTTGAATCCACAGGAAAAGAAGTCTTTATTAGTTAAAAGCCCACTTTCTTTTTTGTTTATTTATTTTTTGTACTGGGATGGAACTGGGATTTATGCTCTTGGATTGACCCACTGGGCCCCTTGAATCAGAATCAATAAATGACTGATGAGTCAGATTTCTAAGCCATGACAAACGTAAACAGCATAGCATGGAAATAAATGCCTTTGGTTCTTCATTGAGACTAGAACATCTCAGAGTGTGTTATAAGGAGACATTGCAGTAGAGAGCAATTCCTATGAGACCCTGAGAACTCTGACTATTGCAGTCAAAGTGCCAAGGCCTCGTAAGGGAAGCTTTTGATGAGCTGATGCTGGACTTCATAGCCCTGGCTCCCACATCTGAATCCCTCCAGAGAGCCCATTGCCTCTGTACACCATTCTCTTCAGCAATTTCTCTCCCTGATAAACTTATTCACAGTAGGTTTAAAAATAACAGCTAAGACATAATATGTAAAATTTGACATGAAAGGTACATTTCAAAAATGTTTGTATTTTAACAGTATATATGGCCTTAATTCATTAAGAAATAGCAAAATTTCAAATTTCAGTCCACAATGAAGGGTAGATCTGGGGAAAGGGGGTAGGAAGGAAGCTTCTTAGTAACCTTAGAATCTCACTCTGTAGAAGCCTGCCTGTTACACATAAATGTTACATGGAAATAGTGTGCTTGTGGATGACCTTAGTTTTCAACAAATATATAGAGCCATCATGACCCAAATATCAGAGAAATCTTTAAGATAATTGCTTTATGAACATTTTAGGGGTCTCATAAATTATACTTAAATTATGTAACCTGAACTTTGAATTAAACTGGAATCCTGATGAATCTAGTATAGCCCCCTTATGATTTGAAAAAGAAATAATGAAATATTCAAATAAATACTAGTGAGTAATAATGCTACACCAATGCTAGTAGACCCACTGGACTATTACAGACATTTGCGTAGCAAAGAATAGTATAGTTCAATGCACTGTGCTACTTCTGGTAGGCAAAGATGTTAATGGAATCAAATGAATGAATAGCATTATAAATGACAATGTTATAATGTATCTAAATTTATTTTATAACATAATCTAAAAGACTTTCCTAAGTTATGATTTTTTAAAAGTAATATATGTTCCACCTAGGTCAGGTAGAAATTACTCAAAGTCCAGATCAAATCCCCTATCTAAAAACAACATAGGAATATTAAAACCTTCTTGTGACATGACTATTATGATAATGATGAAAAAAGTGTCCTTATTTTAAGCAATGTGTAACTGTAGGGTTTTTGTTTTGCAGTTCCTTTTGATTACTCTCCACTGATTACTTGGAAAGAATTCCAGTCATTCATGCCCTGGGATATAGCCATTCTTGTTGGTGGAGGGTTTGCCTTGGCAGATGGCTGTGAGGTAATAATAATCTGTGTCTAAGATCTTTAACAATTAACCAGGCTGTTCCAAAGGTGAACACAGGGACATTCAAGCTTTTGTATTACTCAGCTTCATCTTACCATCTTAATGACATGGGCTTCAGTAGCCATGCCTAAATGCAGCACACCGATGAGGTGAGGTCAGAGCTCAAAACATTTTATAGGCAGCAAGCATAAAACATCAATTTTTAATAATGTACCAGCATGTCAAAAGAAAGCAAAGAAGGTTAGAATGCTTTTTATTTTGAATCCTCACCCAAGGGTATGTTTTTATTGATCTTAGAGAGAGAGGAAGGGAGAGAGAGAGAGGGAGAGAGAAACATTGATGTTAGAGAGGAACATCAATGGGTTGCCTCATGTATGTGCCCCAATGTGGAATCAAACCCATAGTCTGGGTATGTGCCCTGACCAGGGATTGAACCTGCACCATTTGGGGGGGGGGTGCAATGCTCCAACCACTTAGCCACCTGGCCAGGGTGAAGATTAGAATTCTTAATCTGTGAAATAGTATTAGAAGACTAGTTTAATAAGAAAAAGCATAGCCCTGGCCAGGTTGTTCAATGGTTGGAATGTCTTTAAAAAAGAAAAAACATAAAAATCACACATACAGTGACTTCTAGTGAAACTTTAAAAAATATTTTTACCTTATTTCATGATGAATTTGAGTAGCTCTCAGAGTTCTCTGCAATATATCCTGTGTCTAATATTTTCAAAGAAGAGTAAGAAATAATAGTAATTTATTACCTTACTTATTATATTATTTATTACATATTAAATATATTAAAGATACTGAATACACATTTATTGAATAAAGTCCTGAAAGAATTTCATATAACCATGGCTAATATTGTATTCTGTATAATTTTAGGGAGAAGTAAAACCACCAAGAGGGTTAGAGTTGGCTATTTATTTGGTTTATCTACCCAACTGATATAAAGTAGAAGTGTAGGGAGGTCATTGTCCCTTGAAATTGTCCTGGTCATGATAAGGTTGAATTCAAAAATTCCATGAAAATCCTCTACTCTTTGACAAATTAAAAACCTCTCATTTCTGGATTTTATTGCCTTCTGTGAAATACTCGAAGCTCATGGCTGTTCTGTCATGAAAGTAAAAAGGATAGTGAGAGATGTTGTGTCTAGATTTTTAGTTTCTGGGAAGTTAAACCTTTATCCTTCCCAAGACAAAAACTACCTGTTCTTTTCTCATCTTAATAACCTATAGGGAGATTGGTTTTTGCTTCTGACTTTATCGTCAAATTTTCTGTATTGTATTTGGGTACTGAGCTTTCAGCAATAAGATTTAGTAATAGGTGAAATTCTGAATGCCACTTACAGAGTCGTTTTCAGTCTAGATTTGGCTTGCCTTAGGGGCTGTTCAAATATAAATGAGAGAAATATAAGACAAATGCAGTTTTATGCTAGTCCGGCAGTAATGAGATCTTGTTTCTTAGCATCAATAACCTCCTTCCTATGCCTGCTCATCTGAATTGTGAGGAAATCAGAATCAGCAATTCTGACATTTAGGTGAACTTTGTTCATCTCATCTTTGCAGAATATCTGTCTGGATTAGACACTGAAGATGGTTTTAAAAGCATTTGTCAGACCCTAGTCTAGCAAAGTCTAAGGAAATGAAAAGTGTGGGTTTAGTCTGATACAGTATGCTCTCTCACTGGAAGGATGGGGAAACCATGGAAGAAGATCTAGTTTACTACAAAAGTCTTAGTACTACATAGACTTAGATTTCTATGGGACACCCAGCATAATCCTACCCCTGCGTGGTGAGGTTGAAGCCATGAGCTTCAAAAATATGGCTATGGGTAGTATGCCCCTAGAAATTGGTTTTACTAAGATTTGGAGACAGTTAATTTTTAAAAATATTGTCCCAAATTGTAATAGTTTGGCAATGTCCAGAAGTAAATAACCCTTCTAGTTGGGAACCATGAGATAGCAGCAACTAAAACATTCACCTAATTGTAATTCCTTTTCTTTTAAATGCTCCTTGATATGTTGTAATATGATTGGACTCTCATGAGCTGGTTGTCACTTTCAAATTCTTATCAGTGAATGAGTCCTCCTCCCCCTTTTTCACACATGCCTCAAAATTTGTCATTTGAGTTAAACATGGAAGATCGAACACTATTTTTCTCAGCTCCCCACTGAAATGACAGTAACAAGAAAAAAAGCATTAATCTATAAAGATTAAAAAAATTTATGGGGGGAATAGTTACATATAAGACATGTTTTAAAAATTTAGAAGATGGGAAGAGGATATTTGAAGGCTAACTAACTTTGTACTATAGACAGAGTAGAGAAGGATGAAATCTATGAGCCTGAAAAAAGATAGCCAACAAAATACAACCTGAATCATCCACTGGGGCCTGGAAGAGTTTAGAAATTGGAAACAGTGTTTTAACAGAAAGCTGGGCTTTAAAAGAGTACTAAAAGTAGAGAATGGTTTCAAAAGTATGTAAAGAGAGGTAAATATCAGAAATATTCTCTCCAGTCCTGAACAGACAAGACTGCTCTCTCTCCTCCCTAGTAGATAATTAAAATTTACTCTGTAACAAAGTTGAATCAATGAGACCCTGGCTCATAGCTCAGTCACCTATGGTAAAGCATTTCTCTTCACAATCTTTGCCCAGGCACCAAGAGCTTTCAATCATTATTTTGTTGCCTCCCCATTACACATGAGTAGACAGTCTGGAGTCATCAGATACTTGGGAAAGCCTCTGATACAACAACCAGTAATAAAGATGAAAAATGGAAAAGGAAGACATAAAAACAAGGAAAATTTATGAAACAAAAGTTTAAAAATGTATCATCAATGCCTCAGAGAAATTTTAGAAACATTAAAGACATGAAACTAAAACAGGATGTTACTTTTTAAATAAAGGGTAGACAGAAAATAAGAAAGATCCACTGAAGATAAGAAATGTTTGAACAGAAAATGAAAAATTCAGTAGCTGAGTTAGATGAAATTTGAACTTATACAGAAAATAAAACAAAAAGATGAAGAAACTATAACATCCAAAGAGAAGAAAATTAGAGTATCAATCCCAAATGCCCAACAGCCAACAACTAGGACTTTCAGAAAAAGAAGGAGAAAGAAAATAAAAATAAGTAGAAGGACATTTCCAAAAAATAATACAAGAAATTTCCCAGATCTGAAAACTTTGAGATTCTGGACTGAGAGAGCTACAGTTTCCAACATCAAAGCCCTTCATTTGCTGATATGCCCCAGTTGCCTCCAGAGACAGAGTGACATTATGTGGTGTAACATATTCCACTGGCATTTAATCGGACATAGATAAAAAACCATTCTTAAAATATATGTAGTTATATTCTAGGATAAACTTGTGCTAATATGACTTAAATGTTAGGCAGACTTTTTTCATCTAAAAGCCAAAACCAAAAAACAAACAACAATTAAGTCGAAACCCCAAATAACATATATCTGGTATCCATGTCTGGTGATGTTTTAGCAACTTTTGATCTGCTTGTAATTAGAGCTTTTCTAAAGAATGCTAATCCTACTTTGACATGGGCATGAAGATTCCCACATGCAGTAGCTCACTGAAATCTCATAAATGGAGGATTTTCCTTTCCACTGGCAGGGGGTGGGGGGTATAGAATAACATACCCATTAATTTGAGTAAGGCTGATGTCTTTGTACTATGTGCAATGAATCAAAGATCAGAAGGTCATCCGGCTTTCTGGCTCAGTGATAACTCTTTAAGTCTAGAACTTTACAAAAGCTAAACTATCAAAACAGTATGAAAAGAAAATAAAGAGGTTTTCAGACATACAGAAACTAAAAAATAATTACTTCCCATGCACCAGTTCTCAGAAAGTTGTAGAAGGTGCTCCACCAACACACTGGTGTTAACAAGAAAGGATTCCCTTGCGAGAAGGAGGTAAAGGGAGTGCACAGTACACCAGAGGAGAGAGGTCTCAGAACAACAGCAGTAGGCAGATATGGAGGGCAGCTAGTCTAGATGGAGCAGAAGGAGGGAACACTTCAGGATGGACATCTCCATGAGGGAAAATGAAAGGGAAGAACGTCTTATGTTTGTCTACTGGTGGGGAGTTTCCCAATTTTACTGAAGAGTGTGCTGAAGAAGCAGCGATAGCTACTGAGAAAACCAAGCAAAGAATGAGGACCTTATCCCTGGAAAAACAGTAAAACAAAAAAAGTAATATAATCACAGTAAATTAAGTGACTGGGGTGTGAACAAGTTTCATGTATTCATATAATCATAATGGTAAGCTTTAAATATTGGTTTAACAAAATGTTGATATGGGAGTGTAAAGGAATGCAGGGAGAGGAAGTACATGTATGGTGGGTGGTATAAGAAAGCTGAGTCCTTATATAAGTCAGTAGATAGTGTCTAAATTTGAAAATTAGGAAAAAGTTTAATTTTGAAAAATAGCCATAAATACCTAAATATATCTCTAAAACTAATATCAGTTCAAAATTGTTGTCTCCAGGGGACACTGTATGGGAGCAGAGGGAGCTAGACCTGAAGGGCTGCCCTTTTCTTCAGGCCCTATAGTACTGCTCGACTTGTTAACATGTCCACATATATTAATTAGATAAAATTAAAATTTAATTGAAAAATGTGGGAGACAATTAAAACTTCCTAAAGTGTATCGGTAATGTTAAAATAAAAATAACCAAGTGTGTCCATGTCAAAGCCACCTAGATCTACCAAGCCACAGGAATAGATGAGAGATTCAAATTGTATTTTAGAAACTGAGTTCTTAGAGCAAATAATGCTTTCCATACATTTAAATTGTGTCTATTAAAATGAATTATTAATGAATAATAAATATTGCAAATTTGTTTTTTCAGGTCTCAGGACTGTCTCAGTGGATAGGAAATAAATTATCTCCTCTAGGATCATTACCAACATGGCTAATAATTCTGATCTCCTCTTTACTCATCACATCTCTAACAGAGGTAGCCAGCAATGCGGCTACCATCACTATCCTCTTCCCAATATTAGCTCCATTGGTGAGTACCTCATTTATCCCATTTATATGCTTCATCAAAAGAACAGTGTTGAGCTTGGCTTGTTCTCCTGTTGTGGTATAGAATCATTTTGGGCCCTAATGGTCCCTCTGGGAGCAACTTATTGAGTGGTCTTCATTTGTATTAATACCTTTTGGGAGACCTCAACTCAGAAGAACTCTTTTCTTCAACATTTGAGCAGCAGGATATTAACCACTTACTTTTTCTCTAACCAGATTTTTTATTTGCAGATAAATGGGAGGGTCAACCTACATCCTTTCTAGCTGTAAGACTCTGGGATTCAATGTTTCCTGGCAACTTTAATATTTAGGCCTATAACTCTGACACTTCTCTCTCTAGAAGATTATTTCTGAGAAGTACTTCATATAAGTGATTTGCAAGGGAATGAAAACCTGGGCTTATACTTCAGGCTTCAAGCTTAAATATCTCAGACACAGTTCTCTATTGCATAGGGAAGAACTTTCAAAGATAAGTAAGAAGCAGATTTACAAGGAGAGAGAGGGAGATTGTCTTTCCTTCTTCTACCCACCTAGATAGCAATTACAAGAGATAGCTTTAAGTAAATGTTTTTCTTTTTAAGACAAATGGGTTTGCTGAAAGGAAAGTGCTTTAAATTAAGAAGGATTGCCCTTCAGGAATTTTTCTGCTACCAGCTCAAGGGGCATATGTTGGCATTTTTGAGTTGTTGCTTCAAATTAGAAAAATGTTCAGAGTTTAAATTGGTAAAATATTATTTTGGGTTTTTTTTCTTGTTTTTATTTCTCAACACAGAGCAGTTAGAAAGTTATGTGATAAATTGAGAGTCATAGTAATTCTTCTTCTGTGATGATCCCTAAGCAAATTTTAAATTATATGTGTCACAAAGGCAGGAAAATTAATGGAATGAGGAGAAGCTTTGGAACCAGAGGTACCTGAGACTTTACCTAAGCTCTACTGCTTGTCAGCTAGCTATGTGTTTGAGGAGTTACTTTAGACTTTCTGAGCCTCGGTTTCTTTATGTGTTATTTGGGGCTATGCTAGCTATTTCATAAGGTCATTGTGAACATTGAGTTATATACATGTATATGTGCAGTTTATTATATTATTTTACATTATAATATATGTAAATTTATATGTTATATAAAACACATATTTTATATATATGTGAACAGTATAACACCTAGTACTCAATAAATAATAGTTACTGTTTTTATTTAGTTTTTGGAATAAATAAAACATTTTCTAAATAAACTGAGCTATAATATTTAAATGGGCATATGAACAACAGGAAGAGTCATATGAAACATATGAACAACAGGAAGAGTCATATTCTGAAAAATATTCTTGAAGGTATAACTGCATTTATGTATAATTTTATGTCTTTAGGTTTCAACCTGCTTCTGGAGAAACTTATTATTATACTTTTGTTCATTTTGATGCTTGGTGCATCTCAAAATTTTACTTGGATTCCTTTATATCTTTTCAATAGGCTGAAGCCATTCGTGTGAACCCTCTTTATATTTTGCTACCTTCTACTCTGTGTACTTCATTTGCAGTCCTCCTACCAGTCGCAAATCCATCCAATGCTATTGTTTTTTCATACGGCCACTTAAAAGTTATGGACATGGTGAGTAAGCTGAAAGAACACCATCAGGTTCAGTTAGCTGTCTTTTGTGGTATCTTAGGTTGTTTCTTTTACACATTAATCAACTGCCATGAAAGCATGGCTCGAGTTCTGCTTCTGAGAGCAATTGTGTGACTGGCCATAGAATCATTTTTAAGAGTGATAACTGGAAGCAATCATGTCATTGAATTTATAGTCAGGAGTACAGAGATATGTAATGTATCAGTAATGCCCTGGAAGAAGGAAAAGAGCCTAAACTGTGCCCAACACAATGGCTTAAACTTACATGTAAAGATTAGATTTAACTTGACCCAGGCAAATTGAGATATAGGGTTAATGAAATTTAGCAATCAAGCATTGTGGCTTGCTATCACAAATATTTATGCAATTGACATTTGCTCTGAAAGAGGCATGAGACTCAGGGCCTGACTACTGAGGTCATCTTTATTGTTCTGATTCTAATAGCAACATCTGAAGTGAAAGCACGAGGAAGTGATAATAGAAAATTTAAGTGAAAAAACATGCACATTTTTGCCAAATACAAAAATTGTGCTAGTCAAGGCTAGTTTGGGAATGATCTAGTCTCCCCTAAATTGTGATTGACAACTTCAAAACAAAAACAAACAAGAATATAACCAAAGTAAATTCCATGAGCTTGCTATTCAAATGAAATTTTAAATGAGGTTCAGCTCCCTTCCTTGCACACAGGTTGCTAAACTCCTGCAAGGTAAAAACTCCGGGAATGCCTCTCTGCAGAAGTTATGTAATATTATTTCGGTAAAGAAAATGTGCATAACATAAGCAATGCCCTATGTATGTGAATTTAAAAAAAGGTTCTGGAAATAAATGAGTGGCTTGCGTGGACAGAAAAGGGGCTCTCTGTAGTAATCACTGCTGGTACCCTCCTTTTGCTTTGGGGCTCCATGTTTTAATACCAATAATGTAAAAATAAGCAGCTTTCTTTATAAAGACGCAGGTAGTAAATATTTGAGGCTCTGTGGGCAATACGGTCTCTGTCACAACTATTCAACTCTGCCATTGCATCATGAAAGCAGTCAACAACAATATGTAAAAAAATGGGTGTGGTTGTGGTCCCACAAAACTTTATTTACAAAAACAGTTCATGGGCAGTAGTTTGCTGGCCTCAGTTTGAATGGACAGGAAGCAACTTTGAGATTGTTTAACGGACACCAGAATGATGATGTCAGAGTTAGAAAAATCGGAACTCTAAGAAAGATGAATAGATGTGGCATTATTAAATCTCAGTAAGAGAATCATGAAGGGAAAACTATGAATAATATTGACTATGAAAGATCCAGTTATCATATAGTGACCTGAACTTTATCCACAAAAATAAAAAAACACAAAACTCACATTTTGATTTAACCTTAAATGACAGATTTTTAAAGGGATTTTTCTCTAATCAGAATAACCAGTGAATGTATTCCTAAGAGGAACCTCTCTGAGGCTCTTCGGGTAAATGGCATTTAGTTGGGGACAGATGTTCTTTTGACATGAATGGAAGAACTCCTTGTTTTATGAAATCAACATTTTATACTAATCATTTTGTATGCATGTACATATGAATATGCCTTCTGTAATGATATTCCAATTCTTCCATAAGTTTTCTTTTCAGGCAACTGACATTTATGCTCTTTCTTGTTCAAGGTGAAAGCTGGACTTGGCATTAAAATTGTGGGTGTTGCTGTGGTGATGCTTGGCATGTTCACCTGGATCGTGCCCATATTTGACCTCCATACTTATCCCTCTTGGGCTATTACAAGCAATACGACCACCCCATGAGAGGAGTTGGTCTGACCATCCTGTGGTGAGCTTTGGAAACCATTAGGAATTCACTGCAGAATTTATCTCTGAAAAACTGATGACACATTTAAATCAGTCTTGGTGTAGCTGCTGCAGTTCCAGTGAACTCCCAAAACCTGTTGTCATAACTCAGAGTCTACGTTTCCTGTGAGATACAGCCAAAGAGTTTCTGAGTGTCTTCATCAAGAAGCCTATGGCTGTGATTTTGCTCACGGACCATATGCCTCCTGCTTCATCATAAGAATAATTTATAACTTGACCTTCAAAGAGTTTAGGTCATTTGCTTCATCTTACCATGTGGGTTCAGTATAACATTTCAAGCTCCAATTTATTATTTGAAACTTTCAATGAAGCTATAAATAGAAAATAAAATATACAAGTTAATTAGGTACTCGGATAAATTATTTCTACAGTGTTAAAGGGCATTTTCTGAAAAACCAAAGCTGTGGCCATCTGGTGGTGCAAAAGCAAAATTTAATCTAAATAAATATGAATTCACTAAATAACAGAATGCTCATATATACAGACCAGTTTCTACTTGACCCTATGGTTAGAGTCATAGAATTCATATTTTTATGACCTCAGTGCACTGAGAAATACATTTTGTAAATGTATGATTTGTACTATTAACACAGTATTGTTAGAAAAAAATCTGAACACTGTAAAACTGTTAACACTCTTATGTATATGTATAACAATTTCATCTGTGTTTATTTTACTTTAGAAATACATATTGTCATATATAAAAAAGGAGATTCCAAAATTTAAATGAATTATCACTGTGTATACATATGTAGAAAAAATTCACATAACTTCATTATATTAACATTGAAATGAAATATCAGAGGAAAAATAAAGAATGAAAATTAAAACTATTAATATATCTACAAAGAGAAAAATAAATTATTTATGGGCAAACCAAAAAGAGAAAAGAAGTGAACATTCAATCAAAAGTAGGAAGGGAGTAGTCTTCCGGCATTCAAGGTGTGAAAGAATAAAGTATACTGGCATTCCAAAATGAGACTAAAGGGGAAAAATGACAATCAAAAACAAAAAAGATTTGTGTACAGTTTTAAAGAAAACACTTTTGCTATGGTTTGGAACTTCCCCCTGACTCAGTGATTCCACTTCTGTGAATATATCCTAAGAATCCCAAAACACCAGCTCGTAAGGATATATGCAAACCTTATGTTCATAGCAGCATTTATTTACAACAGCCAAAGTCTGGAAACAGCCCAGGTGCCCATCAGTGATGAGTGGATAAAAAAGCTGAGGTACATTTACACTTGGAATACTACTCAGCCATGAAAAAGAAGGAACTCTTACCTTTTGCAACAGCATGGATTATTATGCTAAGTGAAATAAGCCAGTCAGAGAAAGACAAATACCATATAATTTCACTTATATGTGGAATGTAATGAACAAAATAAACTGATGAACAAAATAGAACAGATGCATGGATATAGGGAAGAGACTGACAGCTGTCAGAGGGCAGAGGGGAAAAGGGGACTGAATGAAAGAAGATGAAGGGATTAGACAAAGAACATATTTTTATTACCCATAGACACAGGCAATAGTGTGGTGATGGTCAGAGGGAAGGGGGCTGGGAGCTGGGTGGAAGTGGCCAAAGTGGGGGAAAATGGGAACGTCTGTAATAGTGTCAACAATAAAATTAAAGTTAAAAAATAATGCTTACTTATATACCTGGCTCATTAAAATAAAAAACATTATTTTAAAAACCTTTACTATTTTTAATTTTTATGAAAGTCATCAGACCTGATTTAGTTTTTTTGTGAATTAAATACAGTAAGGATGAATTTTTTAAAAAGGAATACATTTCTTTAAGAAATTACATGGTAGATTGCCCATGTTCATTACTTGTTATTAATTAGTCAATGCAAACTTAATCATTTCTTTCAAAAAAATTTGTCCATTTAAACTTTAAAATACAATATTACTTCTTTGTGTATATCTCCCATGTTCATTCACCTGTTCCCTTTCTTAGCATATGTTACACATTTATTTATGATCTAATAATCTATAGTATTTATTACATTCCTGCTCTTTTCTAACCTTTCCATTTATCGCTGAATTATACGATTAATACATTTTTATGATAAAAAATATAATGATTTTTCAAATTATAATGAATTAAGCTTTGCTCTCAAGAAAGAAACATAAACATTTTAGCTTGAATCATTTTAATGAATTACTTCCAACATCTGCCAACTGAATACATGTAAAATAATACTTAGCCAAAATTTGTTTAAGTGAACTACGTAGTTCTCTTGCTGTATCTTTTATGTTTGGTTGATATATCAGAAATGACTTAGTTCACCCATTTTGCATGTCCCCAATTTACATTAAGTTCTCAAGCTCTTTCAGATCGAGAGTTGCATACAGTCTTTAGAGGTTTCCAAAAGACAGCCTTAACAGATGATCATTCAAATCTTTGTCCTCCCACTCATGCTCGTGTTGTTATTATTTTGTTCCTTACTTAGGATTAACTAGAAATTTCTGTCACTGTAAATCTCAGTATTTTACTTAGGGTTAGATTTTGTCTAGATAAGACTAGCAATTTCACTAAGTACCTGTGTACTGTCTGTTCATCTGCAGACTCCGAGGGTATCACTGGCCTATGTGCATCCTTCACTCACCAAAACTGTCTGTGTGGTGTCAGCAGCTCTAGATTTCAGACTTCCTTTCAAATGTGTACACTGCTTTCGCCTTACTTGGTATGCAGGGATTTGTTCTCTCCTTTTCAGCCTGGGAGGTGAGGAGTATACTTTTAGCCAATAGTAACTCATTAGCAAAATATGATAAAGTAATACCATGGTACATTAATTGTATCTTGACATGTGTAGTACAAATTATTATATGTAAAAGATTATTGTTAGACATACTATTATATCTCTGACATGGCCAAATACTTGATAAAGAATCTTTGTGACTATATGTTCCCAAATTTTCTTGTTTACCTAACGAATGACTATTATCTTGACTTTGTGGATTTTACCAAATTAAATTTTTTTTTTATTTTTAGGAAGAGAAGGTAGTACTAGCAGTAAAGAGTAAACCCAAACTTTAACATAACAAATATTATGTTAAAAAGAAATAGTTAAAATTGTTATTCCAGGCCAGTGCTAACCATGTTATTCCCAAATGAAACATTTTAGTCAAAGTAAAAATTTACCAAGTTTTAGGAATGCAAGTATCAAAGACAGAGGTCACAAGCTAGGGAATGCAAGCAGCCCCAAGAAGCTGAGAATGACCCCTAGCTGAAACCCGGAAAGGAAAAAGAGGCCTCAGTCCTACAGTTTCATGGAACTGAATTCAACCAAAATGATAAGCCTAGAAGTAGATTCATTTTAAGAGCCTCCGATAAGGAACACAGCCTTGCTGACACATGATTTTAGTCCTATGAGTCTTGTTTTAGGCAATAACAGTTTAAGATCATAAGTACTACTTTTAGCCACTAAATTTGTAGTAGTTTGTTATGGCAACAATAACAAGCAAATACAGTAAGAAACAGGAAACTGTGAAAAGTGACCAGATAGCTATGAAAAGGTATCATATAAAAATTATAGATATGAAAATTATAGTGGCAAATTAAAAACTTAATAGGTTAAATCACACACTGTAAAAAGCAGAAAAGAAAGATGTGAACTTGAAGACAAATTCCAAAATAATAGTTAGAATGACACACATAGACAAAGGCATGGAACTCTGAAAGTTAAGAAAAATGCAAGTTAGAGTGATAAATACAACTTGTTTAATCTGAATTTGAAAAGTGGGGAACAGAAGAATGAGAAAGACACAATTATTAAAGATATGATGGTGACAACTTTTTAATGCTAATAAAAGAAATCAAGATTTTCAGGAAGTATAATGAATCCAAAGCAGGAAATAAAATAAATAAAGGAAATCTACACTTAGCTACATGACAGTAAAATAGTAGAACACTCGAGAGAAAGAAGAGAGAGAAAGAAGATAGACTACATATAAGGAACTACGCATAGACTAAGACTACCTTCTCAAGAAAAATTGAAAGCACAGTATTTTTCTTGTCTAGGAATTTCTTTATTTGCCCTTTGGTTCTAAATGACAGCTTTGCTGAATAGAGTAATCTAGATTGTAGGTCCTTGCTTTTCATCACTTTGAATACTTCTTGCCAGTCCCTTGCCTGCAAAGTTTCTTTAGAGAAATCAGCTGACAGTCTTATGGGAACTCCTTAGAAGGTAACGCCCTGCTTTTCTCTTACTGATTTTGAGATTCTCTCTTTATCTTTAACCTTTGACATTTTAATTATGATGTGTCTTGGTGTGGTCCTCTTTGGGTCTGACTTGTTTGGGACTCTGTACTTCCTGGGTATATGTCTATTTTCATCACAAAATTAGGGAAATTTCTTTTTATTATTTTTCAACTAGGCTTCCAATTTTTTGCTCTTTCTCTTCTACCTTTGGCACCCCTATGATGTGAATGTTGGAACATTTGAAGTTTTCCCAGAGACTTCTTACACTATCCTTGATGTTTTCAGATTCTTTTTTGTTCTTGCTGTACTGATTGGATGTCTTTTTATTTCTATGTTCCAAATCATTGATTTGATTTTTGTCTTCATTCACTCCACTGTTGATCCCCTATAAATTGTTCTTTATTTCAATTAGTGTCTCCTTCATTTCTTTCCTTTTCTTTTCTTTTCTTTTTTTTACTGTTTTACAGCAAACTTTATTTTGTAAGTAGAAAGAATACAGTGAAATAATGATATAAAGTATAGTGGAGTAAATACATAAGCCAGTAACATAGTCATTTACTATCATTATCAAGTATTATGTCCTGTGCGTACTTGCATGTGCTACACTTTCACAGGACTGGCGGCACAGGTTTATTCACACCAGGATCACTACAAGCCGGTGAGTGGTGCACTGTGTTATTGTGTTAGGGTGGCTATGATGTCACTAGGCAATAGGAAATTTTCAGCTCCGTTATAATCTTATGGGAGCACCATCTTATATATGGTCCTTCATTGACTGAAATGTCATTATGGTGGTGCATGGCTGTTCACAGTACATACCATAATAGTTCAAAGAGGAAAGATCCCTTCTGACTAGATGATCAATTTTTCGAAAGACTTCTAGAAGAAATAAAATATTGAGTAAGGTCTGAAATGTTTATGTTACTATTTCTATGAGTGAAGCTGATGCAAAAAGTGTTTTTGAAGACATGACAGAGCACTGAAATATGGAAACAAAAAGTGTGCATTAAAAAGTGGCATAACTCTCAGTCCATTAAAAAGAAATGGCTTTAAGGACCATGAGCAATTTTGAATAAAGCCATTAATAGTTTATGACAATGGTTTTGAGAAGTTAATATTCTTAATACATGGGGAATTATAATCTAAGGAAAATTACAAAATTGTATTTTGCTTGAAATATATACTCTTTTGATGGTTGAATTTAAGTCCCTGACTTTAAGGAACATCTCTGTATTTCCGAAACATATACCAAACCCATTCACTTCCCTTTATTTCTACTACTTTTGCTCGTGTCCAAACTATTATCATCTTTCACTTAAATTGCCTTAGCCCACTCAAAACTGACTTCCTTGCTTTTGTTGTTCCTACACTATAACCCACTCTCCATAGCGTAACCACAAAGAGCTTTAAAACTGTCGCAGTCATTGCAGTCACCTTGCTGGCTGACCCCCATGTCTCGTGTATTAGTTTTCTATTGCTGCTAGAACAAATTATCACAGACTTAGTGTATTAAAACACTTACAGTTCTGGGTGTGAAGTCTACCATGAGTCTCCCTGGATTAAAATCAAGATATTGACAGGGCTACTTTTTTTTTTTCCTGGAGGTTCTAAAACAGCTCCATTTCCTTGCTTTCTCTGTCTTTTAGAGGCACCCCACATTCCTTGGCTCATGACCTCTTCCTCAACCTTCAAATCCATCATGTCGCATCTCTTTGTGCCTTTCTTTTCAAAGCCATTTCTTTCTCTGACTCTCTCCCAGCTTTTCTCTTCCATTCTCAAGGATGTTCACCATCACACTGGGTCCAGCGGCTAATGCAGGATAATTTCCCTGTTTGGGGACCAGCTGGTTAGCAACCTTAATTCCACCCGCAACCTTAATTCCTTTTGTCAAATACTATAACATATTTATGTTTCCAGGGATTAAAATGTGGAACTCTTTGGGAGTCTACGTTTCTGCCTCACACAGCATCACATGAGGATAAAATATAAATTTTTACTCTGGCTTCTAAAATCTTACCTTAATTAGGTTTTTCCTACAATCTCCAAATTCATTATTTTTTGCTTTCACTGTACCACTATCCCAGACACATTGTCTTTCCTTCTATTCTTCAGGCAGGACAAAAAAAATCCAACATCGGCCCTCCATCCTAGTTGCTTTCTCCAGGTGTACACCCTACTCATCTTCACATAGCTGACTTCTTGTTATTATTTATATACCTTAAATTCTGCTTTTTTAGAGATGGTTTACTAAGCCAACACATTTAAAATATTATTTGCCAATTATCATATCATCAAATATTTTTCTGATTTATTAATTTATTTTTGTGTTACCTTTTTCAGTCACACACACACTATTCTATGCTTTAGTGCAGGTGTTGGCAGACTCCTTCGCTCATTCAAAATTCCTCAGTGACACTCCATTGCCTAACAATAGATTTCTAACAACTAGCATACAACGCATGATCTGCCCTTGCCTTGCTCTCTCACATGGCAAGGCAATATTTTCCTCTGTCTAAATTCCAAAATCACTAGACTTCTCGTAATTTTTCTCACAGATCATGCTATTTTTTCCTTCTGTAACCATTGCTCATCCTGTCTTTCTAAAGTACCGAGGCTCTTTACCTTTATTCCTTGGCCTGTTAATGTGTACTTAAATGTAAAAGTAAGTCCAAAAGCCCCTCATTCTTCTAGACCTTAGGGTATCTTTCACATTTATGCCAACAATACACTATGCATATTTTAGTCATTATTTTTACATTGCCTTAGAATTTTCCAATGATAGGTTTACTCCCATAGTAGTATGCAGACACATTAAGGACATGAATGGAAACATTTATTTTTGTGTACCTGTCACTTAGTCTGTTCCTAGCCCATAGTAGATATTTAATAAATGTGTGTTGAATGAGTGTGAACTTGTTTTCTGGGCCATGTTTCTGTGGGTCTTCTCTGTAGAGTTTTATCATGCGTTGTGTCACGGACAAGAGACTGTGTCAACTGCTATTTCTAACCCCTTATTTGCTTTTTAAGTCATTCTATTTATACACAATATAGATATAAGCATAGACATAGGTATAGATAGGCATATAGATATAGACGCAGATATAGATACAAATAAAGGTACATATCATTTAACCCCCTTCATTGTGATGCTGGGAGGCTCATGGCGAGGTCAAGGGAAACCTCAACCTAATGGCAGTACCCAAGTTCTTGTCACCTCACAATGAAGAATTCAAGATGGATACAAAGATTCAGTAAAGCACACAGGTTTGATTCAAGGGAAATTACACACTCAGAAAATGTGGGCAGACTCGAGAAGTGAGTCCCACCGTGGGGGTTTGTGGGTTGCTTATATTTTGGGCTTTTAGGGTGGGATTCATAAAAGGGTGGGTCTCAGGGAACTGAGGTGGATAGGGCGAGCACCGCCTAAAACAAGGAGAGTTTTTGTCCTTGTTTGATCCTTTCAGAACTGTCATGATGTCAGTCAGATGCATGCAGGGAGTCAGTCTATCTGCAATGCACTGTTTTTTCTTTCTGGATCCACCTCTGGTGAAGTCAGATGTTGACCGTGTCTGACCTTGGGCAGCCTGTTCAAGACTTCCTGGGATCTCCTGTCTGTGGCTGTCTCCTTTCGTTGTTAATCTAGTCACTCTGTGCTCAGCATGCAGGCTTAAGTACCCTAGGGCAGGGCAGAATCCCTCCTGGGGTTGGGGCTAACATTTCCCCTCAGGCTGTTGGCTGTGGGAGGGGACTGGTCTGCGTGTGCTCTCTGGCTGCTGCCTTAAGGGAGATGATCCAGCACCAAGATCTCGGAGGCTACTCTCTCAGTTCTCTCCCCAAAGACTCCATTCCCAGTCTCTCCTCAAGTGCCTTTAGTGCATTCTGTCCCCCCTTTGCAGGGATCTACTGTCTGTGGCTGCCACTCTGCACTCAGCAGTCCCGCTTAAGCACCACAGGGCCAGGGCAGAGTCCCTCCTGGGGGTGGGGCTCTTGTTTCCTCTCAGGGTGTCACTCAGGGGTGTGGTCTGCCTGAGCAAGATGGCTGCCATGTGGAGGATGACTCAGCACTGGGATTCCAGTGGCTACTTTCTCAGTCCTCTCCTCAAAGCCTCCATCCCCAGTTTCTCCTCAGGTGTCTCTAGCCCACTCTGCCTCCACTTTTGCCAGAGTCCAAGGTATGTGGCTGCAAATGAAAATTTTTGTGTTGGCCCTTTAATTGGTTCATTTGGTCTCCAGCTGCCAGTCTCTGGCAGAGAGCAATCCTTCTACTTTTCGCAGCTGGCTGTTATCTGTGTACCTTTTGGGCTCTGGTGCTGTAGGCTTGGGATCCCCTGTTATGGTTTAGACGCCTCTCTTCTCAGGGAGATCTAACTGGCCACTTAAATATCCTTTTGGCATTGCTGCCTGAGGGTACCCAGCCAGCCTTCTCTAGTCGCTGCCACACTCCTTACCAGTTGGGCTGCTCCGAACAGAACTTCTGTCTGTCCGAGGTTATAAGGCTTCTCTCTTGCTATTGTTCAGTTGTTTGTTCCCAGTGATTTCTCCACTATTTAGTTGTAATTCCAGATTGGACCCAGAAGGAGGTCAGCATGACTTCCATTCACTCCTCCGCCATCTTGATCTCCCTCCTTCATTTCTGATTGGATCATTTTTATGCTGCTGAGGTCCTTACTAAGTTCCTTGAACATCCTTATAACCAGTGTTTTGAACTCTGTATCTGATAGACTGCTTATCTCCATTTTGTTTAGTTCTTTTTCGGGAGTTTTGGTTTCTTATTTCACTTGGGTCATATTTCTTTGTCTCTTCATTTTGGCAGCCTGCCTCTATTTGTTTCTATGTATTAGGTAGAGCTGCTTTGACTCTGTGTGTTGGTAGTATAAACTAATGTAGTAAGTGTCCTATAGGGTCCAGTGGCACAACCTCCCCTATCTCTCAAGCTGGGTACTCGAGGTACTTAGGGGCTTCATACAGAACACAGGAGGAGGCTGACCTTGGCTTACACAACCTAGGCACCCTCCATGTGGGCTGAGTACTCCCTTCTATTGTTGATGAGTCTTGATTGTTTTCAGCAGGTCAATGGGAGGGATTTTCCCATTCTGGACAGCTGGTAGGACTGGCTGTGACCTCTGACCCACAATCACCTCTCTTGTGGCTTGTGGAGGTGGTTGGGTGGTGTTCTGACGTGGTCTGTAACTGACCACTGGGTGCGCAGGCCCTGGGGTTTCCCAGGTTGTGCAGGCCAAGGTCAGCCTCAACCTGTGTTCTGTCTGGGGCCCCTGGGCATAAGCTATAAAGCGATCTACAGATGGCTGCTGCTAGTGCCAGGCCTAGGGCTATTAAGCAAGAGGTATGGGGTAGGGCTCAGCAGTTGCTTGTTTAAACAGATTGAGAAGGTTTGAAGCCTACACCTAACCCAGCTCTCCATGTGGAAAAATGACTGTTACCAGTTTGGGGAGACCCATAAGTTAGGTGGGGCAGACCCTTAGGTAATCTCAGGATGTGGCTTTACCTTGTGAGCCAGGTCGATGGAGATTTAGATATGGTGCCGCTACACTGTGGCTCTGTGTGGGAGAGAGTTCCAAAAAGGTACAAGGACCACTGTCTGCAGTTCTGTCTGGGAGGAAGCTGTCCCATAGCTCTCGCCTTGATTCTAGGCACTTTGGTTCCTCCCTATATGCTGCTGGTGCCCTTCAATGAACCACTACCAGTGCTGGAGCTCAGACAGAGTGAGTCTGCATAAGTCCATGTACCATATGAGGCACTTTAAGAGGAGAGGCTCTGGAGTCCCACAGTTAGTTCCACCAACCCAACCCCAGCTGGTTTTTACAGCCAGAAGTTATGGGGGTTTATTTTCCAGGCACTGGAACCCTGGGCTTGGTGGGCTGGTATGAGGCTGGTATCCCTAGCTCCCAAGATATCCCCCATTTTATATTTACCACACACAATTTTGGGACCAGCTCCACCCTTCCATCCCTCATACCCGTCTGGATAAATATGGTTTCTTTAATTCCTTAGTTGTTGGACTTCCATGTAGCTTGATTTTCTGACAGTTCTGAGTGATGTTTGTCCTTCACTTAGCCATAATTTCACTGTGGTTGTGTGAGGAGGTGAGCAGCATTTACCTATGCCTCCATCTTGACTGGAAGTCTGGTTTTTTCATTCAATTTTAAATCCAAGATCTACTTGTGCTCCCTCGATCACACACCTCATGTCATCCCTGAAATCAACATGTCTTCAGCAGAACCACAGCCCTAATGAACCACCACTTCAAGGGCTTAGGGAACTGGGGATGCCCTCTGTACCTCTGTGGGGTCCTCAGAGGCTTGGGAGGAAAGTATATGTTAGCCTTACCTGTTCCTGGACACTCCTTACCATTAGCCCATTCTATTGCAGCGCTTCATGTTAAGTGGAAGTGAGAGGGAGACTGATGCTCGCATACCATACTCAGTAGAGTCAGTATATTAACTCATGAGAAAAGTAATAGATGTCACTTATAACCACAGAACAGAGCTCATCAGCCTAGCTCAAATGGAGACTAAGCCGTTGTGTGTCTAAAGAAGTGCTTATTAGCATAGGATCTGGGAACTGACTGCCAGGACTGACTCCAGTTCCACCACTGACTGCCTCATCCTTGGACATGCATTTTGACCTCTCTGTGCTGCAGTTTTCTCCAAAAATGGCCTATTGATCACAGAAGAATACCTTTATAGGGTTGTGAGGATTAAATGAGTTATACACATAAAACCCTTAGAGCCATGGTTGGCATAGTCAAAACCCAACATCAGAGAGTATTTTTATCACAGTTATTGCTGTTCCTCAGCACAGCACCCAGAAGCAATTGCTCACATGCAATCACTAGGCTTAGCCACATTTCTTCTGCAGAAGACTCTTAGCCAGAATCTCATTGAAACCTTAGATAAGCGAATTTTGTTTACGTTAGAAAGGTTACTTGTCATCATACTAGGTTACTCATAGGCATATTCAGCAGGGATTTCCAAAGAATCATTTGATTTTGACCCAATTACTCTTTGTGTGAAAACACTGGAGGCAAAACAGTAGGTAGGACCCATGGACAAGGACAACAGGGCAGGGGGAGGATTGAATGTGAGAGAGGAGGGGTTGGCAGGACAGGGGAGAGTAATGGGAGGGAAATGGGGACAACTGTAATTGAACAACAAAAATAAAATAAAATAAAAATTAATCTCCACTTACACAATTTAGCACATAAAGATAATAGGAAAATCTAGACACAGTATATAGCACTAAAAATCAAGTTCAATATCTTATTGGAATAATATGTTGTACTGAATAAGCCTCTCATTCCATTAAATGATTCTCATCATTAGCATTCACTTTGGGGGTTTTTAGGCAGTTCAAACCCCAACCTATGTTGTCGGGGCCCCCTGGAGCATTGTCTGCAGGGTCATTGATGAACCTGGACAGCTGTAGTTCTGTATACCTGGTGAGCTGAACCTACCCTCTGATGTCCCCTCAACCACAAGTTGAAGGCTGGGACACTGAGTCAGACTCCAAACCTCTATGGTTATTATTCTGTAAAAAGTATGTACCAAAGATTATCAAAATATCAGAAATGCTAGGTAGACTCTCCTTTATTCAAATAAAATTGATGTACTCTTTCATCCATGTAATAGCCAGCGTTTTCATTACTTTTATTCCTTGTTTATTCTAGTTGCTGCTTTCTGTTTTTTTAATTGAGTGCATCTTTCATTCTTGACACATTATCTTTTTTTAAAAAGAGCTTCAGATGTGCTTGAGCCCTTCAGAGGAGTCAGGTACCATGTTTGTTAGAGTCGCTAAGTATAGTGGCTTCTTGCAGTACTCCTACATAAAGAAGTTACCAATAGACAGTTTTCTACAAGTACTTTATGTTCTATGGTCTAGGAATAAATTTTCAAATAAAGTTTGAAAATGACCTTATATTTCATGCAATGTTTTTTCAACTCCAAGTTATTTTGAAAGAGAGTGAAGGAAAATTTTGGTGGAAAAGGCTTGGGACAGAGAGAAGAGATGTTCTAAATATAGTATGTTTGATTCCTCTAAACATGACTGCCAAGAAATCTACTTCTAATTTGAAGACCTCAATTCCTCAAATAATTGTTTTATTTTTTAGATGTTGGGCTTCCAGACTAGCTTCCAGGAATCTTCCTTCTCTCACACTCCTTGAGGGTGGTTAATTAAATGAATAATAAATAATGACAGGTTATTCCACAGGGTCTCAGAAGTCATATTGACTACAGTTCTTGGCATTCCTTTCCATAAACTTTTAATCTCCATCTTAGCTGTAAAATTAATTGCTTTTGGTCAAAATAGGGGGTTCGAAGGGAGTGAGCAGTCCTGTCATCAGGGAATGTGGTAAGTTTCTCTGGAATATTTTCGTCCCCCTTCACACAGACATTACAGTAGGTCTTCCTCAGGATTGAACAGGGCCGTAATCCATCATCGGAACTGGAACTTGACATTCTCTTGTTACTGAAACTGTCATCAGGAGTATATGTGAGATTTCATGTATTAAATAATTTATTCTTTGGTCAAAAGTCAACTTTATAATTCATATATTTCTGAAGCTAGTGTTACTTATATTTACCTCCCATTTTTTCTCAAATTCAGAACTGTGAATGTTATAAAGAACAGAAATCTCACTGGTTACTGTTTATATCCCATCTCCTGCGTCCATTTTCCTTACCTTCGTATATTCACTTGACTCAAAAATGTGAACAGCTCTGGTTGGGTGGCTCACTTTGTTGGAGGGTCGTCCTGTACACCAGAAGGTTAAGGGTTCAATTCCCTGTCAGGGCACATGTCTAAGTTGTGTGTTTAATTCTCCATCAGGACTCATACCTAAGTTGTGGGTTTGATCCCTGGTTGGGGCACATACAGGAAGCAACTGATCAATGTGTCTTTCTCACATCAATGTTTCTCTCTCTCTCTTTGTTCCTCTCTCTCTAAAAATCAACAAACATATCCTCAGGTGAGGATAAGAAAAATAATGTAAACAGAGAAACAAAACTATAAAATTCCCTAAAGTGCTTTTGAGCATTTCCAGTAGCTGGCCTTTTAAAATCTGTTATTAGTCAAGTACTTAACAAAATATACAGCAAGCTTGAATGAAAAAGTATTTTTAACTAGTAATCCGTGATATATTTCCTGGAAAGCAAGGATGATAACTAAACACTCAAGTACTAGCTGCTATAATATGCTATTGCATCTTATGCAACCTCCCCTGAATCTACCCTGCAAACATGATGGATGTTGAATCATTACTTAGGTGATTCTATGTAGTCAATAAAAGCATTCAAATAAGTTTAAAATAGGTTTTAAAGTTAGATTTTGGAGTGTTAAGGTAGAGCTAGACTAAACAGTTTGCCCAACTTTAAGTCTTATTAGATACAACCATCAAGACTGTGAGGTATTTGCAAAGGCATAGACACATATATAAATGACACAAGGCAGAGAACCCAGAAATACTCCGATATAATATCCCTAATTCATTTTTTACAAAGACACAGGAACAACTTAGGGCAGGAAAGAGCCAGCCTTCCAACTGAAGGTGCTGGAGAAGTAGACATTCATAGACAAAATGGATTTTTAAAGCTTTGATTTAAGTTTCATAACTTAGAAAAAGTTAACTCAAAATAAAACATGGACTTAAATGCTTCAATGTAAAACATGAAATAATAAAACTTTTAGGAAAAATTACAGAAGAAAATCTTTAAGATCTAGGGTTTTGCAGTGTTGTTAGACTTGACACCAAAAATATAGTACATAAAAGCAAAAATGAATAAATTAAGCATTAAAATTTAAAATATATGCTCAGCAAAAATCCCATTAAGAGGGTGAAAAAGACAAATTTAAGAATGGGAAAAATATTTTCAGAACACATAGACTAATATTGATAATATACAAGAAATTCTTAAAACTCTGTAAACAAACAGTCTTGCCCTGGCTGGTGTGGCTCAGTGGATTGAGCACCAGCCTGTGAACCAAAGGGTTGCCAGTTTGATTCCCAGTCAGGGCATATACCTGGGTTGCAGGCCAGGTCCCCAGTGGGGGGGTCACACCAGAGGCACGTTGATGTTTCTCTCCCTCTCTTTCCCTCCCCCTCTCTCTAAAAATAAATAAATAAAATCTTTTAAAAATACAATCCAATAAGAAAATGGAAATAAAACAGTGCAGTCTGAGACTAGCCTAAGACAGACAGCAGGCTGGCTGGCAGGCAGAGACAGGCAGAGGCATATCTTGTGGTAACTTGGGACATTTGCTGACATGCTTCTGGACCCATTGTTGATAAAATCCAGCTTTGCAGAGCAGCTTGGCCCATCCTGGGTACATCCAAGCCCACAGGAAGCAGCCACTGACTGTGGCTTGCTTATGACTTTGAACAGGCTGGTGAGGGCTAGATGTGGTCAGCACCTGACATTGGCTTACACCAGCCTCAGATAATATCAGAGTTTTATCCAGGGGGAGAATCCAGCAGAGGTCCTATCCCCCTGATTCCTCCTACGCCCTCTCATAAAAAGTGGGGTCTGAGACTCATCCAAGATTGACTGCAGGACAGCAGGCAGGGACAGGCAGAGGTGGATCCTGTGGTGACTTGGGACATTTGCTGACACACCCCTGGACCCAGTGATGATAAAAATCAGCTTTGTAGAGCATCTGGGCCCATCCTGGGGGCAGCCAAGCCTGGAGGAATCAGCCACAAACTGTGGATCATTTGTAGCTTCAAACAGGCTGCCATGGGCTAAAGGTAGACAGCACCTGACATTGGCTTACAGCAGCTTCAGAAAACATCAGAGCTATATCCAAAGGGAGAACCAAAACGCAAGCGCTAAACTCTGCTGAGACAAATTCCACTTTGTTCTTTTCCTTCGTTTTTCTTATTTTTTTCTTTTTCATAACCTTTTTATTATTTTTTCTATTTTTTCTCTTCAATTTTTGTTGCTCATTTTTTCTTTCATTTCTCTTATTTTACTCATTCCTTTAATTAACCTAATGATCCCTTCTTCTTTCCTTTTCTTATTTTTGTTATTTTTTGTTTCTTTGTCCCTTTTTCTTGTTTTTGTCTTTCAATTCATTATTCAGGTTAGTTCTCATCCTTTTTCTCCTCCGATACCCTCTTTTCTGTCCTTTGGTCTTCTCTTATTTTTTTTCCCCTCTTTCCCTAATATTCTATTTCTCTCTCCATTTTTATTATTCTTTTATCCTTTATCTTTGATATCGCTGTTGTTGTGGTGGGGGGTTTGTTTTGTTCTGTTTTGCTTTGTTTTTGGTTTTGTTTTGTTTTGTTCTGTTGAACTTGTACAGCAGCATACATGAAGTGGTGTGGTTGAGCCTCTCAGTAAGCCAGCTTGAGGGGAGATCCCACCAACAAACAGGCAACAACATTTAGGACCCATATCGACAGAAGAACCCACATAATCCAGACAAAGGGCATTCTGAAAGCCCTTTGATCCAGATCAGGAAATCAAAGAGCCTGCCACAGTGGGTCCCAAAGGACTCTTATCTTATAAGCCCACCCCACATGACAGGGAGTCAAAGAGGATCTAATACATAGAAACAAACAAAAAGACAGCTAAAATGGGGAGATAAAGAAACAACAGCCAAACAAAAGAAAAGGAAAAATCCCCAGAAAAAGAGCTAAGTGAAATTGAGCAAGCAGATTATCAGACATAGAGTTTGAAGTAATGTTTATAAGAATGCTCAAGGAACTTAATGAGAACTACATCAGCATGAAAAAAGACATGGAAACTATTAATAAAAGCCAGTGGACTTTTCATTGCATATAAAGAATACAATGAAAAATACACTAAAATGAATAAAAGCAAGGTAGACAAAGCAGAGGATTGAATCAGTGATTTGGAAGACAAGGTGAAGAAAACACCCAATCAGAAAAACAAAATGAAAGAATACCGAAAAAGAATGAGGATAATTTAAGTGAGCTTTGGGAAACATGAGATATAACAATATTCACATCATAGGAGTACCAGAAGGAGAGGAAAGGGGACAAAAGATATAATGTGTGTTTGAAGAAAAAATGACAAAAACTTCTCTAACTTGGTGAGGGAGAGAATCATGATGATTCAGGAAGCACAGAGAGTTCCAGTCAAGGTGAACCCAAAGAGGCTCACATCAAAACACATCATAAGTAAAATGGCCATTTAAAACATTAAGAGAGAATCTTAAAGGCAGCAAGAGAGAAACAGTTACCTACAAGGGAGCTCCAATACGGTTGTCAGCTGGTTTCCCAGCAGAAACTCTATAGTCCAGAAGGGACTGGCATTAAACATTCCAAGTAATGAAACGCAAAGACCTGCAAACAAGACTATTCTATTCAGAGAGGCTCTCATTTAAAATGGAAGGTGAAATAAAAAAGGAACTTCCAAGACCAAAAATAAAAATAAAAAAGGGCTAAAAGAGTACATTTCCAACAAAACCATCATTGCAAGGGTTGCTAAAGGGACTGCTTTAGAAGAAGAAATATATAGAGAGAGGAACACAGGTACAAAGGGAAAAATGGCAATGAATAAGTACCTATCAATAATAATCTTAAATGTAAATGGATTTAATGCTCCAATCAAAAGACATAGGGTAGCTGAATGGATAAGAAAACATGACCTGCATACATGCTGTCAACAAGAGACCCACCTCTGAATAAAATATCCACACAGACTGAAAGGGAAGAGATGGGAGAAATGTTCCATGCAAATGGACATGGAAAAAAAAAAAAAAGCTGGGCTAGTAATACTTCTATCTGACAAAATAGACTTCAAAACAAAGACTATAACAAGAGATAGAAAAAGTTACCACATAATACTTAAGGTGTCAGTCCAACAAGAGAATATAACACTTGCAAATATGTATGCACCCAATATAGGAGCACCTAGATATATAAAGAAAACCTTGGAGGACTTTAAGAAAGAGACCAACAGCAATACATACACTGTAGGTGATTTTAATAACCCACTGTCAACAATGGCAGATCTTCCAGACACAATTAACAAAGATATAGTAGCCTTAAATGACACACTAGATCAAATGGATTTAGTAGATATTTACAGACCATTTCATTCCAAAGAAAGAGACTATACATTTTCCTTAAATACACACAGATCATTCTCCATATGGTAGGAAATAGACCACATGGTAGGACACAAAATAAACCTTAACAAATTCAAGAAAATTGAAGTCATATCAAGCATTTTCTCAGATAACAATGGTTTGAAACTAAAAATCGATCTCAAGAAAAAAACTCCAAAACATTTAAATACATGGAGGCTGCATTAAATAACATGTCATTAAGTAATGAATGGGTTAACAATGAGATCAAGGAAGAAATCAAAAAGTACCTGGAAACACATGAAAACAAACACTCAACAACCCAAAACCTCTGGGACACAGCAAAAGCAGCCCTGAGAAGGAAGTTCATAGCTCTATGGCCTACCTAAAGAAGACAGAAAAATCTCAAATAAACAACCTAAGCTTACATCTAAAATAACTAGGAAAACAACAACAAACAAAGCCCAGGGTGAGCTGAAGTGAGGAAATAATCAAGATCAGAGAAGAAATAAATGATGTTGAGACTAAAAAAAGAATTCCAAAGATTAATGAATCTAGGGTCTCATTCTTTGAAAAGATAAACAAAACTGACAGACTGTTAGCCAGACTCATCAAGGAAAAATGAGAGAAGACCCAAGTAAACAAAATCAGAACTGAAAGAGAAGTAAAAACTGATACCACAGAAACACATAGTTATGTGCTAAGAAATTGGACAACCTGGGAGAAATAGATAAATTTCTAGAAACATACAGTCTTCCAAAAGAATCAGGGAGAAGCAGAAAATCTGGATAGACTGATAACAACCAGTGAAATCAAAGCAGTAATAAAAAAATTCTTGGCCCACAAAAGCTCTGGACCAGATGGCTTCACAGAAGAATTTTACCAATCACTCAAAGAAGAACTAACACCTATCCTCAAACTATTCCAAAAAACTCAAGAAAAAGGAAGACTTCCAAACACTTTTTATGAGGCCAGTATTATCCTAATTTTTAAACCAGGTAAAGACACAACAATGAAAGAAAATTATAAACCAATACCTCTGATGAACATAAATACTAAAATCCTCAACAAACCATTAACAAACCAGACCCAGCAATACATTAAAAAGATCATACAACATAATCAAGTGAGATTTATTCCAGGGATGCAATATGGCACAACATTCACAATCAATAAATGTGATACATCACATAAGCAAATATAAGACAAAAATCATATGATCATATCAATAGACACAGAAAAAGCTTTTGATAAAATGCAGCACCCAGTTATGATTTTTAAAAAAAGCTACTCACCAAAGTGGGAATAGAGTGAGCATACCTCAACATATAAAGACCCTATAAAAAAAAACCTATGGCAACATCATGTTCAATGGGCAAAACCAAAAAGCATTTCCTTAAGATCAGGACCAACACATGGGCATCTACTTTCACCACTCTGATTCAACATAGTACTGCAGTTCCTATCCACAGAATTCAGACACAAAAAAGAAATAAAAGGCATCCAAATTAGAAAGGAGTAAGTAAATCTGTCATCATTAGCAGATGACATGATATTGTACATAGAAAATCTTAAGACTCCACCAAAAAACTGTTAGATCTAACAAATACATCGGCAAAGTATCGAGATACAAAATTGCTATTCAGAAATTGGTGGCATTTTTATACATAAATAATGAACCAGTCAAAGGAGAAATTAAGAAAACAATCCCATTTACTATTGCAGAAAAAAAAAAGATACCTAGGAATAAATTTAACCATGGATTTGAAGTATTGACATCATTAAAATGTCCATATTACCTAAAACAATCTATAGATTCAATGCAATCCACATTAAAATACCAATGACTTACTTCACAAATCTAGAACAAATATTCCAAAAATTTATATGGAGCCAAAAAAGGCACCAAATAGTCTCAGTAATCTGGAGAAAGAACACAGTTGGAGGTATCACACCTGATATCGAACTATACTACAAGACCATTACAGGAAAAGCAGCCAGGAGCTGGCATAGGAATAAGCATATAGACCCATGGACCAAAACAGAGAGCCCAGAAATAAACCCATACCTTTATGGTCAATTAATACCTGACAAAGGAAGCCACAATATACAATGGAGTAAAGATAGTCTTTTCGATAAATGATGTTGAGAAAATTGGACAGGTACATACAAAAAAAAAATGATACTAGACCAATTCTTCCACCATATACCAGAACATGCTCAAAATGATTGAAGACTTTAATGTAAGTTGTGAAACCATGCAAGCCCTAGAAGAAAACATAGGCAGTAAAATCTCACACATCTCTCACAGCAGTATTATTGCTGATGTTTCTCCTTAGGCAAGGAAAGCGAAAACAAAAATAAACACATGTAACTACATCAAACTAAAAAGTTTTTGCATAGCAAAAGAAACCTTCAAAAAAATGAAAAGGGAACCCACTGTATAAGAGAACATATTTTCCATTAATACATCTGATTGATAAGGGGTTAATTTCTGAAATATATAAAGAACTTATATGACTCAACATCAAGAAGACAAACAATCCAATTAAAAAATGGGCTAAAGACCTGGATACTTCTGCAAGGTAGACATACAGATGGTCTATAGACATATGAAAAAATGCTCAACATCACTAACCATGAGAGAGATGCAATTAAAACCACAGTGAGATATCACCTCACACTGGTCAGAATGGCTATCATCAAAAAATCAACAAACAAACTCTGGCAAGGATGTGGAGAAAAGGGAACCATAGTGCACTGTTGGTGGGAATGCAGACTGGTGCAGCCCCTGTGGAAAACAGTGTGGAATTTCCTCAAACAATTAAAAATGGAACTACCTTTTGACCCAGCTATTCCATTGCTGGGAATATACCCTAAGAATCCTGAAACACTAATTCAAAAGAATATAGGCATCCCCATGTTCATATCAGTGCTATTTACAATAGCCGATATTTGGAAACAGCCTAATTGCCCATCAACAGTTGAGTGGACTGAAAAAATGTGGCACATTCACACAACAGAATACTACACAGCAGAAAAAAACAACAGGAATTTCTACCTTTTGCAACAGCGTGGATGGACTGGAGACTATTAGCTAAGTGAAATAAGTCAGCAGGTACAAGACAAGTACCATATAACCTCACTTATAGCTGGAATCTAATGGATAAAATAAACTAATAGAACCAGAGACATAGAATCATGGAATAGAGTAACAGCTATAAGAAGGAAAGGGGGGGGAGTGGAGACATTGAAAGCAAGTGAAGGCATTAGTCAAAGAACATACATGAAGGACCCATGGACATGGACAATGGTGTGGGGACTAACTGTGGAAGTGGGGGGCAAAGTGGGAAAAAGTGGGACAACTGTAATAGCATAAACAATAAAATGTTAAAAATAAAAATAAGGAGAAAAAAGAAAATGGGCAAAAATATGCTCCTCTTTGAAATACATTTCAAAGAGGAGCATATTCAGATGTTAAATAAACACTTGAAGAGATGTTTAACAATATTATCTGTTAGGTAAATGCAAATTAAAACCACATGAGATATTACTGCACACCTGTCACAGAGGCTAACATAAGGAATAGTTAGAACACCAAATACTAGCAAGGATGTGGCACAGCCAGTTTGGAAGACAGATTGCCTATATCTTGACAAAAAAAGAAAAAAACAACTGAATATGAAACTGCCATATAACCCAGTAATTTCAATCCTGGGCATTTATCCCAGAGAAATGAAAATGTATGTTCTTACAAAAACCCACCTACAGATATTTACAGCAGCTTATTGGTAAAAAAAAAAAAAAAAATGGAAACAACCTAGATGCCCTTCAAAGTGTGAATGGTTTAGCACATTGGGAAACCTTCATACCGTGGACTATTACTCAGCATTTAAAAAGAACAAACTTTGCTTTGAAATATGTTGGGTTCTTTTAGTCTCAGGTCTAGTGGAATTCTTAAAGCACCTTTGACCACACAGGTTGGCCAGGTAAGCCTTGAGTCCCTCTTCAGTGTTGGTGATGTTTTGTGTTATTGAAGTGATAAAAAAGAGTTTTGTGAGAGTAGCTGAACATATTTATGTCTTACATCATTCTAATGCCTCTCACTACTAATAGTAAATTATGGTTTAAAAAATGTGGATCAAGGTTCTGTCAACAGATTGGTTCTTAGAGGTTCAGACATCATTCCCCAGCTACACCTGAACTTTGGTGAGCTGAAGAGAGGGATGCAAGACTCTGCACATGCCAGAGTGATATTGAGCCTCATTTTTCTCTTTTTTCATTCTTCTGAATCTGTTTGTTTTTCATTCCTACTATCTGAATGACTGATGGAGTAGCTTTTTAAAGCATTTAGAATGTCAGCGTGTGAACTGAAAGATACATTACAATGTAATTGCATGTTCTCAAGGACTTTTCCACATTGTTCATTTTTATTAGAATCCGATTAAGTGCCTCCTAAGAGGCAAAGCAACAATATCTGAAATTATCAAAGCAATCATTGCTAGTATGTCTTCTAACTTCTCTATAAAGAAATGTCTGCTTGTGAATTAGGAGTTTTTCTAAAAGTTTCCTGTTGAAATTTTCTAATCACTCTCTGTATTCCCTTGGAAAAAATACAACAAATGGCGATTTAAGAGTGTGTTCTTGTCTTTCAAGTTATTTTTCTAAATTCCCATAAGAATATGTCCAAGAATTCTAAAAAGGGTTGGAAAACCAGTTATTCCCCCTCATTCAAAGTTTAGAATTGGTTGTAAGCTGATTGAACCCAATGTACAAAGCGTGGCTTTAAAGCAAGACCTCGTGTTGTGTTCTAGGAGTTCTTCATGACAATGCATCATCGTAATAAATATTTCTGTCACTCCTAGGGGTAAAAACACCAAAACCAACAATGGACTTCTGGAAAACACCATTTAGTCCACATTTACACTTTTTGGATAAATATGAGTGCATGAAAATCATTGATATAAAAAGTTCATTGGTCAATTCATTTTAAAGAAGATCTGACTGAGTTTCTGGTTTGAGTGGAGTGTGAAAGCCTCCTCTTAGGGTGGGGGAGCAAGGTGAAGAGGGGCTTATTAAAAGTGCAATAGGAAGATTTTATACAATAGTACTAAAATACTATCAAAATGCCTTTGAACTTAGGTCATTTGCCAGAACATTATTTTCTAATTTGAGATTAGGGGAGTAAAATATAAGAATTAAGAGCCTGATTTTGGAGTAAGAAATACTAGGTCTTGAATATTACCATTTTCTAGTTGTGTAACTTTGGCCCACTCATTTAAATCTTTAATACCCAGTTTCCCTATTTGTTAAATGTCATAATAATAGTGCTTAACTATTGTCCAATTTCATTATCAAGGTTATACTACCCTTATTATGTGAGTTGAGTATCTTTCCCACTTTTACTATTCTCTGGACTCATTGATGTTAGATATGGAGTCTTTTTCTTCCAGAATATGAAACTGACTACATAAATATCTGAAAATATTTCCAAACATTTTTGTATGAAAACTCTCAAACAATAAAGTTGACAGATCTTTAGGGGACACCCCTACCACCTAGATTCTACCATTAACATTTTAGTCGCCTTATTTTATCACATATCTGTCTGCCTGTCCATCCCTCTATCCAACTAGATTTTTGGTTAGTAAGTAAGTAGATTTTAAATGTTGATTCTACTTTGATGTTATAAATCAGTTCAAAATGTCAAAAATAATTAAAATTTTAATAGACTCTTTGTTATATTATCTACTATATTTGTAACTATACCTTGTCTCCATTTTTATTTTATAAATTGATTGATCATGCACTAGCTTACAGAATGTCTCAGCAAATTACAACAAATCAATTTTATACAGTGTTTTCTAATCACAATGCAATAATTAGTAACTAATAGCAAAGAGACAGTTTGCAATAACCTCATATGTTGAGGCATTTTAAACATTTCTAATAAACTTTAATGCAATGTAAGTTGTATGTTTTATGTTGTTGTGTGTGTGACACGTTCTATAACATCTTTATGCTCTTGGCACTTATTGCTACCAACTGATTTGTGGTTATATTCAATATGCATTTTCTTTTCTACTACATTTTTTTGGCTCTTGTTTTGTGTGCTTTAATAAGATTCTACAGTTTTATTCTTATAGGTCCCACAATGGTGTTTGTTTTTGATGCTATTATTAGCAGAACAAATACTTTTCAACTGAGCTACTCTATTTGTGGAATTCCATACCATGTTCAATTGATCCACTATACCCAGTACATTCTCTCTTCATTTGTTTCAACATGGCTAAAAGCTGTCATCCCATCTGTTCTTGCTGGGAGATGGCATGTGTCACTGGTTTTTCTTGCTCAGATTTCTGTTTCTATTCAGATTATTTATTCTTTTTCTGACTCAGAAAAAGAGTTGCTTGAAGAACATTAACTGAGCACAAAGAATGACAATTGTGCATTCCTGTTGATGGTACTGATATCTCAGAAGAATATATTCCTCTTCTATGTAGATGGATTTTCCTCACATATATTTCCTAATATTCAGAATCAGCAACATGAGGGTTTCTGGACTGAGATCTTCCTTCATTATGCGTCCTTTTTTCAGTTATGCCTCCTTCATCCAGTTAGTTACAAGATAGTTCTTTCATTCAAAGCTATAATGGGCCTTAGCGTTAATAATAATAATAGCTCACACTTATAGAGTGTTCACAGTATAGTAGGCCTGGTTCTTGGAGATTTACATGTATTTACTCATATATTTTCGATTTGGATATTTTATTTCATAGTAGTCATAGTAACATTTTAACCTTCTTTCTACAGTGTGATATATTTGATGTCCTATCAATTTTTTAAAGGTGGAAAAATTATTTTAGTTCAGGTTCAGTGTCAGCAGGGTTATTTATAAACAAATTTCAGCCTTTTCTACTTGCCTTTATAGTTAAAATTAAGATTGCCACAACATATTAGATTAGCATGACTCCAGTTATTTTTTTTCTCATAGGCTATGGGAAAATATGCAAAGTCAGCCCAAGTAATTTATTATTTGGCCTTTAATACACCTAAAGTCTTTCCATTGATCATACAAGATTATAAATAATTCTCATAATTTTTAATTTCCTCCTCCATCCCTTCGGTACTGTTTATTAAAGCTATATCCCCTACCTTTGCATGCTTATTTAATAGTTTTCATTCATGTTCAAGCAGATAAGGGAAAAGCACATGTATAATCTCATATGCTCTTCAGAAGCAGGATCTGGCCTTATTATTCCTGCAAGCCGAGATCTCCAATAGATGATTATTTCCTAATGTTGGTAACTATGTACTTACATCTGCATTTTATTAGCTGCAGGATACATCTACAGGTTGCAGAGCCAATAGATGCAGGATTTTAACTCTCTTTTGACTCATATTCTTTAGGTTTGCTCTCAGTTTTCTGTAGCCTGGGCAAAAACTTTCTTTCTAATCACTACAGAGATAAGTGCTTTCCTTCAGCCAGGATCTACCCCACTTCCCATTTTCTAAAGCACAGTGAAGAGGACAGAGGCACCTCAACTAATCAAACAAAACATGCAGAACTTTACCATGCACTGGAATCTCTTTTTCTAGGAGATGCTGATTTCTGTTGCACATTTGTTCACTTTGAAGGACTAGCTTACCAGTTAGTCTTTGAATGTTTTTCCTCTCCCTTCAATATAAATCAAGGTTCTCAAAAATAACGCTATTGCCATTTTAGTCCAGATAAGTCTTGTGTGTGTGTGTGTGTGTGTGTGTGTGTGTGTGTGTGTGTGAGGAGCTGTTAGGTGCATTGTAGAATGTTTAACAGCATCCCTAGCCTTTCACCCTCTAGATACCAGTAACAAATGTCTTCCACTTGTAACAAGCCAAAATATGTCTGAACTTTGTCAAATGGCCCCTGGGGGGCAAGATTAACCCCATTTGAGAACCACTGATAGATATTATATTTATTTGCAATTATAGATAATATTAATCTACATTATAAAAGATAAATAATTACAGAAAACAGACTGGCTTTTATAACAAAATATGATTTGAAATTCTATATTTAAACGCAAGTAAATTTTTAAATAATTGACCAGAGTGACAAAAATATTAAATAATTAAGTCCATGGGAATAATGTTACCATGACCAAGAACACTACATTATAGGCACCAGGGTGTAACAGCTAGTTATTTGGCCTCTGTGTTACAGTGACTGAGACGCACTACTCATCCTTTCCTTCAGCAGTTTTGGAGTGATTACTCTAGAAACTATGTGGAGTGCAGAGATCGCAGAAACAAAAACAAAGCAAGACAAAACAGCACTTTTTTTCAAGTAGAATGTTGTTTCACAAATACAGCTTATCTGAAGATATAATCTTTACAAACTTAAGGAATATAGACATACGATGAAGTAATTTAATTCTAAGTTTTCTCATTTTCTCAACTTTTGTCAAACCACTGTACTTTTACAGTAAAATTTCACTGATTTTAGTCAATGAAAGAAAGATTTTTATAAATCTTCAAAAATTATTTAGTAAATCTTCTTTTTTGCATTTTATATTGTTATTTAACCTAAATTAATGAAAATTTGCTGGTTAAAATTTTAGGATCTATTTTATGTCGAGGTAAACATGATTTGAAGTCAGTTTATCATTTGTTCATGTTCATATATATTTCTTTAATTTATATATTTCCCTTAACAATATATAATATATATAACATGACATGATAATACACATACTTCATTTTTATAAAGAATTTAGAACATTTTAATAAAGTTTTTAATAAGCTTTATTTTTAGAATAGTTTTAGATTTGCAGAAAATTGCAAAGGTAGTATAAAATATAGAGTTCCCATATGTTTTGCACCCAATTTCACCTGTCATTGATACCTTTTAGTATGGTATATTTGTTGTAATTAATAAACCAATATTGGGATAAAAAAATAAAGATGAAGGTGTAGGTAGGTCCACTTTGCTTCCTCGCACAACCAGAAGAAGGATAACAACCAATTTAAAAATAAAAAACAACCATAACTGCCAGAAAAATCAAATTCAATGGAAGTCCAACAACCAGGGAGTTAAAGAAGAAACATTCATCCAGACTGGTAGGAGGGGCAGAGACAGGCAGCCAGGGCAGCAGGGATATGCAGCAATGCAGCAGACCTGGGTGGGCTAGGTGGTGGCTGGCAGACTGGGAGGTACCACATTTGTATGCAGATAAACTGGGAGGAACAACTAAGGAGGAAGACGAACCGCACAACCCAGGGTTCCAACACTGGGAACCAAAGCCTCAAAACCAATGACTGTAAAAACCTGTGGGGATTGCAGTGGTGGGAGAAATGGCCAGTCTCACAGGAGAGTCCATTGGAGGGGCCGATGGGATCCTAGAACATATACAAAGCCACCCACCTCAGAATCAGCACCTGAAAGGGCACAATCTGCTTGTGGGAAGCAAGGGAAGTGACTGAAGGCAGGGCAAGAGCCCAGCAAGCTAGCAAGCATCATTGTTCCCTCTCTGACCCCTCCCCCACTTACAGCACCACAATGCAGAGAAGCGGGCTGCCCTGCCCCAGTGAATACCTAAAACTCCACCCCTTATAACATAACAGGTATGCCTAGACAAAGAAATATGGTCCAAATGAAATAACAGATCAAAACTCTAGAAAAAGAACAGAGTGATGAGGAGATAGACAACTTGTAAGATGCAGAGCTCAAAACACTCATAATCAAGATGCTCACAGAAATGACTGAAAATGGTTGCAAAGTAAAGGAAGAAATAAAGGCTATACAAAGTGAATTAAAGGAAAATACACAGAGAACCAACAGGAAAGGAAGGAAACTGGGATGCAAATCAACAATTTGGAACAAAAGGAAGAAATAAACATCCAACCAAAACAGAATGAAGAAACAAGAATTCAAAAAAATGAGGACAGGCTGAGGAACCTCTGGGACAACTTTAAATGTTCCAATATCCAAATCATAGGTGTGCCAGAAGGAGAAGAGGAAAAGCCAGAAATTAGAAACTTATTCGAACAAATAATGAAGGAAGACTTCCCTAATCTGGCAAAAGAACTAGGCAGGCGAGTCCAGGATGCTCAGTGAATCCCAAAGAATTTGATCCAAGAAGAAACACACCAAGACCCATCATAATTAAGTTACCCAAGATTAAAGATAAGGAGAGAATCTTAAAAGCAGCAGGAGAAAAGGAGAGGGTTACCTACAAAGGAGTGCCCATAAGACTATCAGCTGATTTCTCAAAAGAAACCATACAGGCAAGCAGGGGCTAGAAAGAAGTATTCAAAGTCATGAAAGGCAAGGACCTATATCCAAGATGACTCTATCCGGCAAAGCTATCATTTAGAATGGAAGGGCAGATAAAGTGCTTCCTGGATAAGGTCAAGTTAAAGGAGTTTATCATCACCTTATTATATGAAATGTTAAAAGGACTTGTCTAAGAAAAAGAAGATCAAAAACTATGACTAGTAAAATGACAAACAGCTATCACCAACTGAACCTAAAAAACAAAAACAAAAACTAAGCAAACAACTAGAACAGGAACAGAATCACAGAAATGGAGATCACATGGAGGGTTGTCAGTAGGGAGGGGGAGGGGGAGAATGGGGGAAAAGTTACTGGGAGTAAGAATCATAATTGGTAGGCACAAAATAGACAAGGGGAGGTTAAGAATAGTATAGGAAATGGAGAAGCCAAAGAACTTACATGTACAACCCATGGGCATGAACTAAGAGGGGGGAGGAATGCTTGATTGGGGAGGGTACAGGGCAGAGGGGGATAAAGGGAAGAAAAAAATGGGACAACTGTAATAGCATAATCAATAAAATATACTTAAAAATAAAAATTTAAAAATATATTGGTACATCATTATTAACTAAAATTAAGTCACATTCCTTAGTTTTTAGGTAATATTGTTATTCTGTTCCAGAATCCCATGCAGGAGACCACATTACATTAACTTGTCATATTTCCTTAGGCTCCTCTTGGCTGACCATTTCTCAGACTTTCTTAGTTTCGATGATCGCCACAGTTTGAGGAGTATTGTTCAGGTATTTTGTAGAATGTCACTCTATTGGAGTTTGTTTTTTTCAGGATTAGACTGGGGTTCTCTTTTTTAAAAAGTCTGCTTGGGCCCCACCCTGCTCTCCCCAGAAAGCTTCAGTATGGGAGTGGTGCAACTTTCCATACCCTCTAGGTGCCTGAGTAGCATATCAGCCTGATATCAGATCCAAATTTGTGGGGAGGAGAGACCATCAATCTCATCTCAGTAGGGTAGCCACACCAATTACATTTCATTAAAACAAATTAAGATTTCTCTTTTTTGAATTAAGACTTTAAACTTTATTCTAGTACATGTTTGCAAAATAACTGAATATTTCTTTAAATGTCTCACCAGGACATCAATCATGAACCTGTGGTGATAGTTTTTGGTTCTGTCTGTCAGACTTTCCCCTGTGGTCTAACATATTACCCTCCCTAAGATCATATTTACTCCCTTACATTTAAAAAAAAGAAAGAAATCTTTAAAGCTTTGCTTTTAGTGTTTTGGCATTTAATATAGCTTGAATATATTTTATACTGCTATAAGGAACAGATAGTTTCTTCTATATATATAATTAATTATCACGATACTGTTTGTTTGCACCCACATTTCCCCACTGGTTTGAAAGACTTTGTCGTATAAAAATATTTCCCTATGTGTTTGTGCAGAGCCACCCATAGACTCCAAGAGGGACCTCTAGTGTAGAACCCAGTACTTCCAAAAGTCTGTCCTGGTCCCTCTCCAGTCATATCCTTCCTACAGTGAGAAGACGTGGCAAGGCATGGGCCATTCCCACCCTGAGCCTGCGTCCCTTTTTAAACCTACCTAATGGTAGATGGCCTGTATTCCAGAATTTCCTGCCCAAGCAACTCTTGGATTACGTGCAGGGCCTGCACAATATATTTCCACCAAGAGCAGACCATACCAGCAATAAGCATGAGGGCTGGCCAAGTGGAGGCTGTCTTGGAGGTTTGGAAAAAGACTTTGGATATATAAGCTAGGGATCTGGCCTCCACACCTATATGTGTATGAGACTTTGGGAACAGAAATAAAACAGCGTCAGGCTAAGGCTCAGGAGTTAGATTTAGAGGCCAGCTTTTCCTGTGCTACCACATTCTGGCATAGAACTCCAGGAATCCAAGAATTATAAATCTGAACTTTGCCTTCAAGGTCATTGTAAAGGTGTATATGTCAAGATAAAACATATTTTGTTTAATTTTTTGCTAGCTTGGTTAAATATTTAAACATATAGGATATCACATGGGTCTTCATTTATACCCTTGCCCCAGATTCTGTAAATGTTAGGGTGTCTTATGTTTATGCATGTTTCTAGGTTTTTATCATGTTTCAGTGGTCTTTTTGACTGTTTCTGTTCTAATTGTCCACTGCCTTCATTAATCAAAAGGGAAATTCCTCTACAAATTATATTCCAAATCATTCAAGTTATTCTTGTCCTCTTTTTCTCCAATATAAACTTTTGGGTCACCATATTAAGTTTCAAAACATATCTCCTTTAAAATATCACCTTAAAGATGTTTTATTATTTTTATTATGTCCACTTGTATCCAGTGGATAGAGACCAGGGATGCTGCTAAACATTGCTCTATGCATAGGCCAGCTTCCACAACAAATTATTCGACCCAAAATATCAATAATGTTGAGGTTGAGAAACCCTGCTCCAGGTAACACAGGGACAGGTAGAACCCATTATGACAAACATATGAGGTCTGTCCAGAAGGTATCCAGCCATGTAATATGAAAAATAGAGACATTTATTGAAGAAGATTCAAGAAATAAGAAACATTGTACATTGGACAATTATGCCTTCAAAGTAGGCACCTTGGGACCTCACAAGGTTCTCCCAGTCACCATCAGCTGCCCTGTCATATTTTTCTGAATTTCATTGATGGTCTGAAATCTCTTCCCTTTCACATGTGATTGTAGTTTTGGGAAAAACCAGAAGTTGCAGGGCACCAAATCTGGGCTGTATGGGGGCTGAACCACCTGCGTGATTGGACGTTTTGCTAAAAAACTGCACGAGACATGATGCATGAGTGGGCATGTTGTCATGATGAAGCTGCCAATCACCAGTTGCCCATACCTGTGACCTTCAGAATCATCCAAATAGTTTCTCTGGAGGAATGTTCAAGTGTAATGCAAAATTTGATGCAGATTCATTGCTCTACTCACTTGGTCATTTTGAATGTGATGACCACATAGTACAAATGCTCACTTATTGGCATCTACCACCCCCACAGACTAGTATAATGAAGATGTCATTGTTCACACATGCGCATTCCAGTCCCTTCTCCTCAGTTGCCAGGTTACATTGACGTATGCAAACCATTCTCCTTATGTTAACAATGGCTGGACTTTTTCCAGACAGACCTCACCGTATAAGCAGACATGTATGTTTGGAGTATGTGTATATTTGCAAGTGTATAAGTGTATTTTGTCCAGTACTTAGCTAACTGCTTTCTTATTCAATGCCTTTGTCTGGGATTTTCAAAGAAATTTGCCACCATTACCTTCTTAATCCTGCTTTAATGCTCTAGGAATAGGTAACACCATAATTATGCTTGTTTCATTAATTCAGAGACACAGATTAAGTGCTTTATCCATATTCTTTACAAAAAAAAAGATTGGAACATATTTCATGAAGTCTTCTTTTTCAAATATCATGTGATAGTTGATATCAAGTTTCTCCCATTCTTCTGCTTTTTAAAATTTGGATGACTTTTTCTAGGTAGCAATACATTTTCTACTTTTCAACATTCTATTGAATTTCAAGTGTCTAATTTTTATAATTTGATGAATTTGATTTTAATGCACATATTAAATTTTTATTTGGGTGGGTAGAAATATTTTTATACTTGAAGGAAAATCCAAGGAAAACTTTTATAAAAACTGTAATGGTTTTAGTGATTCTGCAAGCCTCCATAGAAACCAATGATGTAAAGAAATTTACAAACATCAGGATAAAACAATGTCATTCGATTTTGGACTTCGTTTATAAGCATAGTATTTGAAAGCAAACCATTATGCTATAATCCTTAAGGGGTTGTTACTGAGAGCTTTCTTAAGGAGCATAAATGTGGGTGTGGCTCTAAAAGAAGGCTTTGTTCAGCGGGCACTGGTCACGGGGGTGAGGGCCTGGAGAAAGGCATTCCTGGGTTTTACAACTGGCAAGAGGCTTTGAAAAGGTTTATTTCTCAAAGGGGTAGAGAGACAATTTAAATATTTTTAAAAGTAAAGGCTACAAGAAAAGGGAGATCAGGAATCTGGAATGAGAAAGAAAGAAGCCTATCTCAAGTTAGGCACACCGAGGGAAAAGTTAAGACCGTCTTTGTCATGGGTCCATCATAGTTACTGCTAAACTAGAGTGTCTCTGCAGTATGATTTCCTATAAAACAAAATTTCGTGGAAAATTGGCTTATTTTAACTCTATACAAGAAGGTTTAGCCACAGGATTATTTCACTTGAGAAGTTGTTCCTCTAAGTTAGATCTCCGCCCTACTACCTATTGAAAACTCCATGATGGCAGTATGGTTTCCCAACATCACTGACACCTGTGACAAAAGCACAAAACTCATTTTCAAAAGGAATCAAGCCACCATATAGTTCAAGTGACCTGAAGAAAGGGTAAATGGTTTCTGGATGCTTGCTTTATGCTCAGACATAGAGGAGAAACTCCAGAACTTTTTCTTCATTTTAAGGATATGCAATGATGTAGGTCCTAATTTGCTTCTCCCTTTCATACATCACAAATGGACTTTCTCATTAAGAATCAAAGGCTGGTTTTCATTCCCAATTTAAACTCTCACCCTCTTTTACCCCTGGCACTTTTCTGGGGGGAGGAGTTGAGAAACTTACTTAATATCTTGTTCTTAAAACATGATTTCAGTTATGTTTCTTTAGTCACCCAGAAACCAAAAACATCACATAAATAAAATTAACTGCATTTTCAACCAGGCTCCAACCTGGTTAATGGGAACTGAGATGAATTGCTTCTGAATGGAAATCAACTCATCCCTGCAATTGGAACACCTGTCCTAACAAATAAAAGAATTGCTGCTTAAGTAACAATTTTCTGTGTATAAATCACTCTGTGTATTTCTAATCATTCAAGCAAAGTATAACTTAGAAAGAAGTTCACTTCCCAATAGTCAGATCTTTCATTTCCTAGCTCTCATCCATGAGACCTCTGTATAAATTGTTGCCTGTAGCGTTTTTGCTTCTACCAGAAGCCACCAAAAACTACCCACCCTCTGGGAGAGACAGTTGTCCTCATTGCTACTTCTCTATGAACTGCTCAGAAACAATGGCTCACAAACCTGCTTTTTTCCCTAAGGAGTGTGGGTTCTTAGTATTCCTTTGTGTTTTTCTTTTCCTTTTCCAGCTTTATTGCAATACAATTGATATATAACATTGTGTAAGGTTAAGGTGTACAATATATGCATGTATTGTGAAATGATAATCCCAATAAGGTTAGTTACTACCTTTATCACCTCATGTAGTAACTTTTCTTTTCGTGTGTTTGGTGGGGATATTCAAGATTTCTCTCATAGCAACTTTTGGGTATACAATAAAATATTGTTATTATAGTAACCATGCTATATATTAGATCTTCAGAGCTTATTTATCTTATAATTGAAAATTTGAACTCTGTGACTGACATCGCTCCATTTCCCCCACATCTCATGTATTTTCTTGAGCAGAAATTCTATTATTTTGGTGAATGTTTGGCTACTCACTTGAGTTGGTGTTCACAGATTGCGACTTTTTAAGAATGCTGATTACCCATATTCACTCTTAACTCAAGTTTTAACATTTCCATAATAATTATGATAATGATCATCTAAGCAGAAGGAAGTACTTAACCTACACCTAAGCAGGTCATATGTTTGGGATAGCACCAAATCATCTGAAGTCTTAATCAGTCTTTGTGACAAAAGCTTAAATAGGAGAAACCATAGAAGGTTTTAGATACAGTGCAAATTTATGAAATAGAGTGACTTTAATGATTAGATACCATTATCAACTCCTTCAAGTAACAACACATTCTTCATGGGAAAGATGACGTCCTGAATGTTAGTAACAAACAATGAGAAGGAAGGCAAGAGAGCAGGGAGAAATGAAAGAGATATGGGTTATAGAATTAGTAAAACACATTTTTAAAAAAATCTCACCCAAAACAGAATGAATGAAGCTGGAGAACATTATGCTAAGTGAAATAAGCCAGTCAGAGAAAGACAAATGCCATATGATTTCACTCATATGTGGGATCTAATGAACAAACTGCACTAACAAGCAAATAGAGACAGACTTACTGATATAAGGCAGGATGACAGCTGTGGGGGGTGTGTAGGGAAGAAGGTGGAGGGATTGAACAGAAAGGAAAAAGGATGCATGGGCATGGACAACAGTGTGGTGATTGTGGGCAGGGGGTGGAGTATAAGGGGACTAAATGATAATGGAAAAACTACAATAAAAAATCAAAAAATCAAATAAAATAGCACCTGAGGATATGTGTATTGATTTTGAAGAGAGATGAAGGGAGAAAGAGAGAGAGATTATGAGAGGAAACATCAAGTGCACCCTGACAGGGGATCGAACCTTCAAGCCTGAGAGTATGTGCCCTGACTAGGGGTTGAATCCACAAACTTTAGGTGCATGGGACGATGCTACAACCAACTGAGCCAAATGGCCAGGGCAGTAATACACAATTGTTTTTCTCAGAAAAATATAATTCTTATTCATGTCAGATTTTGTATGTAACTCATTTAATAAATGGTTTTTACATTTATAATTTTTATAATTATAAAGCCATCTGCAATAAACTTTAATAAATATACCTTACTGTACACCTAAATGGCAAATTAGTACTATGACCTGGTATTACACATACCAGACCCAACACAGCATTGATTGGAGAAAACTGGCCAAGCCAGGGTAATCAGTAGTGGGTACACAGCTCCCTAGTGCAAGTCAGAGCTTGAGGATACAGCAAAGTCAGAGAGAAGCCCTATGGAGTTGAAAACTTCACATGACATGGAAACCTCAACCCTTTTCCTTCTCTTACATCTAAGCTTTGTGGTTCCAGCAATAAGATATGGCAAAATTCTGGTCTCCTTCCCTGGTCTACCGTCTCTGAATTTGCGGTTGACTGAGGATCAAGGGGAGAGCCTATATAGAAGAATTTGCAAAAGCTGGTTAATAGGTGACATTTTAATATCTTTCAGCTAGAAGAGTGTTTTGGGTGACTTTGTGCTTTTTAAGGAAGTTATTGTCCATATTATATAAATTTTCCACAGACTTGAAAAGGAGAGATGTTTTCTCAACTTCTTCAATGACTCCAACATTATCTTAATGTACAAATTTTATAATAACATAAAAAAGAAAACAACAGACTAATCATATATTACATGGCTACGAATGTAAATGTCCCAGATATACACCAAAGTGGTGACAATAGCAAAGGTGACAGGAACTGAGGAAGTGGACAAAGGGCACTTTAACCTCATGTGTAAAGTATGATTATATTCACAAATAGACTGATTTCAAATATTACTTATAAAATCAAAATAACGTTTAAATATTAATGGCTGTCACTTATTTTACTTAAAAATCTAACCTTAACAACATGATTTATTCTATCACTTGGTATAAAATGAGGAAATCTGTATGCATATCAGTATGTCTTACCCTTCTTTATCTATCTGAACTCAATTAATTTAGACCTGCTTGATATTTATTTGACCTTTTAACTATTAGGAATTGTTTTTGACATTTGTGTTCTATTTTAGTTAACAGATTTTTTAAAAATTTGGGGTGACATTGCTTAACAAAATTGAACAGGTTTCGGGTGCATAATTCTATGACACATCATCTGTACACTGTGTTGTGTGTTTGCTACCCCAAGTCAAGTCTCTGTCCATCACCATTTATCCCTATGCCCTCCACCACCTTCCCCTACCCTTTCTCCCCCTGACAATCACCACACTGTTGTCAGTGTCCATGAGTTTTTTCTTTTTATTTCTTTTTTGCTCTATCCCTCCACCAGCCTCCAGCACCCTCAACAGCTGTCATCCTGCTCTCTAGCTATGAGTCTGTTTCTATTTTGCTTTTTAATTCATTTTGTTCATTACAGTCCACATGTGAGTGAAAGCATATGGTATTTGTCCTTCTCCGACTGGTTTATTTCACTTAGCATAATACTCTCCGGGTCCATCCACACTGTTGCAAAGGTTAAGATTTCCTTCTTTTTTATGGCTGAATACTATTCCCTTGTATAAATGTACTATAGCTGTTTTATAAAGTGATCTACTAATGGGTACTGATGCTGCTTCTATATCTTGTCTTTCATAAATAATGCTGCAATGAACATAGAGGTGCATGTATTCTTTCAAATTAGTGTTTTGGGTTTCTTTGTATAACTTCCAAGTAGAAGTAGAATCACTGGGTCATAAGGCATTTCTATTTTTGTTTTTTGAGGTAATTCTATACTGTTTTCTATAGTGGCTGCTTCAATCTGCATTCCCACTAACAGTGCAAAAGTGTTCCCCTTTGTCCCCATCCTCGTCAGCAATTGTTTGTTGGTTTATTGGTGATAACCATTCTGGCCAGCATGTGACATTTCATTATAATTTTAATTTGCATCTCTCTGACGATTACTGACATTGAGCATTTTTCCTATGGTTATTGGCCATCTGCATGTCATCTTTGGAGAAGAGTCTATTCAGATCCTTTCCCCGTTTTTAAATTGGATTGTTTGTGTTCGTGGTGTTGAGTTGAATTAAGTTCTTTATATATTTTGGAAATGAACCCATTATCAAGAGGTATCACTGGCAAATATGTTCTCCCATATAGTGGGTTGTCTTTTCATTTTGTTGATGATTTCTTTTTCTGTGCAAAACCCAACAAATTTATTGAGATATATTATATAGACCATAAACTTCACCTGTTTTAAAAGTACAATTAAATTAATTTTAGTTAATTTATACAATAATACAACCAGAATCACAATTCAGTTTTAAAATATTTCCATTGCTCCCAAAAGATTACTTTTTTAGTTTTCCAGTCAATCTTTCTTTCAAACATCACTGTGAATTTACATTTTCTGGCATTTTATATAAATAGAATCATGGAATATGTAGTATTTTGCATCTGGCTGCTTTTACTTCATGTAATTTTTTTTCATCCATATGTTAGCACATATCTGTACTTCATCATTTTTATTACTGAGTAATATTTCATTTTGTGGGTATCCATCGGGCTTTTCTTCAGTTATTTATCCATTCCTTAACCCATGTTAACTTTCTGCTTAGTATTACCAATTCTCAAACTTCTTTTTTGGTATAATTAAACCTGGGGCTTTGGTGCTTTTGCTTTCAAATATCAATCAGTATTAAATATCATTAGCCTCCACACAGTGTCTGATCTTCAGGAAGTGTGGGCGGTACATTCTTACTAGGTCTCCTTATATTCTTCCCTTTGATGTTGCTGTTTCTCGGAATAAACAGCAGATTTAGCATTTATATCCAGCCAGATTTCTCTGATGTTTCTGCCCCATGGATGACAACTGGGCCTAGTTTCTAACACGGTCATATGTTCTAATGCTATTTTACGTTGCCTTGTCTTTTTGATGGACACCTAGGAACATAAGAGAAAGATGCTTCTGCCCACTTCTCCCACCCACCTTTACATGGAAGTCTTGCATATAACACTTTGATTCCTAGAACAAGTCAGATTCTAATCATATTTAGTTACTTTCATTATAGACCTTTTCCACCTTTGTGCACTTGTGGAAACTCCCTTTACAGGTCTACATACTACAGCAGTGGATTTACAATGTCCTTTAGAGATTTGTGTATTGCTGGAAATAGACGCAGTTCAGGCCAAGGCGTGCTGTGGAGATGGAAAGAGAAAATCTGTTGGAACAAAATATCCCAGCAAAATTATTCACACCGAGTTTATCTTAGTGAAAGTATGACCTTGTTATCTTGGCAGGGACAGCAAGACCTGCAGTGGTTATTTCCCGAATCTCTCACGGTTTGGCAAACAACTAACTCCAGGAAATCTTTGTCATTATGCAAACTGTCAGCATGAACCTTTTAGCCCCCATCATTTCTAATAGATTTCAGAAACCTATTTCTCTGAGCCATCTCACCATCGACCAGCTTCAAACCCCATTGTCCTTTGAACACCCTAACTTGCAAACTCGTAGCTGCATCTAAGGAAGAAGAGCTGTATTGAGAGAGGTAAAGAGGAAACTCCTAAAGAGACAACTTAATGCTATTTTTTTTTGATATGTACTTCTTAAAAATAGAAATCCATAAGATCAAAGATGAAACCTAACTCTTAGTTCTAACCATTAGTTCCTTGAGAGAAAGAATCACATAGATCTTGTAAACTGCTGCGTTCCAGGGTCTAATACAGGGTGGAGCAAAAGAGGCTTACAGTTGTGAGTATGGGAAGCACAGAGCTTATTCTTGTATTTTACTTATTATTGTATTATTTCCCATACAGAAAATTGTAAAACTACATTTTCCCAACCTTGTATACTATTTGACATATAACACATGCTCAAATAAATGAATAAATCACTTTAATATTTTCTTTTTAACAGTTTCTCTTTAATAGCTTAACAATACCTATGAAGCCTAACTTAATAAAAAATGTTTTATTGGGCAGAGTTTTTAATGATTGCAGTTATTATTTCCCCCTTAATTTAATTTTTACCAAATAAAAGTAAAAATATGTTCAAACAGTAAAACATAAAAATTTTAAAAGTCCACTCTATTTAAAGTGGTATGTTAAGTAGGTTCCATTGTACATAAAATTTAAGTTTTTAGAGCCTTTTTAATGTTCCTCACCATATATTGAAAAGAACCATATGAAATAAGCAGACCAAATCATACTTCTTTTTACTGTGGTGGATCATGAGTGAAGAGTTGAAGAATTCCAAACTGATAGCCTTAAAACCTCGAGAATCTTATACTGAGATCAGAATAATCTATTGTTAAACATTAATGACAGATTTTTTAAAATCCTAACCTAAGGATACAGTTACTGATTCCAGAGTAAAGTGAAGGAAGAGAGAGACAGACAGACAGACAGACAGACAGACAGACAGACACAGTGTGAGAAACATCAACCAATTGCCTGTTGTTTGTGGCCCAACCAGGGACAGGACCTGCAACCGAGGCCTGTGCCCTGACTAGGAATCAAACCCACAACCTTTCCGTTCATGGGACAATGCACCAACCAACCAAGCCACCACAGCCTTGGCTAATGACAGATTTTTTTTTTAATTTAAAGTAAAAGGTGTCTAGTCCCAATGTATCCGATTTGAGATTTAGCTACTTCTTTATTTTTATGTATGGACACTACCTTACCAACTAGATTACGATCTTCTAAATCAGTGCTAATACAAATATAGTGTATGCTACATGTGAAATTTAAAAATTTTCTGGTAACAGTTCTAATAAAAAGAAACAGCTATAATTAATTTCTATGATAAATTTTATTTAATCCAAAATGTTATTATGATATACTATCCACATTTCAAGTGCCCAATAACAAATATGGTTAGTGGTTAAGATAATGGATATCATAGATTTAGATTGTTAAATATGGCAGAGACTGTCCCTTACTCAGATGTATATTCCCTCTTGCACTACACAGCAAGTAATAAATAAATATTGAATAAATCAGCACTCAACAAATATTAACTGAATTGCTGAATTAGCTGCTGAATGAAAAACATCCAGCTTGACTGAGGTCACTGGGCTTCTTGGATCTTTAGGTTTTCATCAGATTTGAAGGCTTGTGGTCATTGTCTTCAAATATTTTCTTTTACCCATTCTCATTCTTTTCTTATCCTGGGACTTCTGTAACATGTATGTTAGACTCTGTGATATTGTCCCACGTATTTCCAAAGGACAGTTCGTTTTTCTCCAATCTTATTCTCAGTATTTTCCTGACTGGAAAAATGTCTATTGATATATTTTAAAGACCTTTGACTCATTCTTTCTCTCTCAAATCTTTTGTTAAAGCTTAGTCAGATAATTTTTTCATTTTAGTTACTGTATTTTTCAATTTTAGAATTCACCATTTTTTAATTGATCCCATTTCTCTGCTGAGATTTCTTATCTGTTCTTTTATGAAGAAATATTTTACTTTCATTATTAGAACACTATTTTCCTTAATTTTTTCTAATTGTACTTTAAAGAATTTTTTTCTAAATTTAAGATATGGGCTACCTTGGGGGGATATTAATAACTTTTTTTGACTATGTTTTTCTGTTTCTTTGATGCTCAATAATTTATACTGGGCTTTGAGGATGATACATTATAAAGACCCTGGGTTCTATCATCTTCCTGTGAGTAGATTGTTTAGTTATAGGCTGATCACCTTGAATTTGAATAAGCTTGCTTTTACATTTTGTTTGGCATAGACCTAGAATGTCCAAAGTGTTTTTCAGGCCCCTCGAATTTGGTGGGTGTGAAACTGCAAAGGTTCTTTCCCCAGCTCCACTCTTTCTACCCTGTGCAACAACTAAAAGGACTTACTTGTTAAAACCTAAATGAATACATATCATTTTCCTGCTTAAAGTTCTTCATTAGGTTCTAAGGGCTGTGAATAGAATCCTTTCTCCTTATAATGGCCTTCAGTTTTTGAGTTTGAGTGATTTGACTTTTCCTACCTCTTCAACTTGACCTCCTCAGCTTTCTCACTCATTTCCTTCTGTCCAGGACCTTCTCTCAGTGCCTGACAAAGGCCAAACTCATTGCTGCCTCAAATATTTTGTGCATCTGTTTCTCCAGACACTTGAGTTTTTGGACTCTTATTATTCAGATTTCAAGTAAAATCTTGCTCTGCCAGGTCTGTCCTAACCTGCTCATCTCACTTCAGGCATTCTCAGTTACATTGCTCTGTTTCAGTTTCTTCATAGAAATTATTATTACCTGAAATTAATTTGTTTCAATATTCCTTGGTTTATTTTGTGTCTCTCCAAACTTGAATATAGATTCCATGAGAGGAGAGATTTTCTGATTTATATTCCTAGCACCCAAAACACTACCTGAATCATCTTAAGTGCTCAGTGAGTATTTGTTAAAAAATAAAGTGAATGAATAAATACTCTTTGGTTAGTTTGAAAATTACCCATACTTTAGATACATATTATGTAATATAATATTGTATACAAACATTTATTATGGTGTAGTTGCACCATGCACACAGGTATGAATATATGTATGTGTGGTCTACATTTGAGTGTTTGTGTGTATATGCCTGTTTAGGGCTTACATGAAAATTAACCTGCATGAGACTGGAAACTGGAGATCTGTCCAAAAAATCAACATAGCAGTATCATAATTGAATTCTCCCTGCCAATTGCTCCATGGGTCTTTCTCTTTTCCAAGGGACAATGACACACTGCACTCTGCCATCCTTCCTCACTGCCATGCAAACAAATTAGAGCAGGACGAAGGGGTATTTTCCTCTTTGGAGTCTTGCTATTTCCATATTTGCTTCTGAATGTGTTAATCACACTGGGGTCTGCAAAGTTCCAAGGGATTGTGCTGAAGTGCCATCAACAATCTCAAACGGGGGAGATTCTGCTATTGGGAAAAAAATCTGGGGGCACATGGTATAACCCAGATGCTTGAATAAGTGGGGATGTTGACTCAGGATAAGGGTTTACCTCTCTCCTCACCCAGACCTAGCTGGTTGGGGATCTGACTTCAGCAGCCTGACTTGTGCCTACCTCACCTCTGGACCTTCGAGTTCAGACTGAAGCTCCAGTCATAATGTTTTTGTACCATCTGAGGCATTGCCAGTTTATTATTATACTTCATGAATAGCTTCACTAATAGTAAGAATTCAGGAGTTCAGGGGAATGTCTACACTTTGTAGGAACTCCTGGCCACGTTTGAAAGTTGCATTGGCATAACGTTTCAGCTTCACTAAACTGCACTTTACAACACCTGGCTGATTAGACCCTTGTCAGCGTCCCCTAAGTCTAAATGCATTGGTAGAGCAGGTACTGACCTTTCTGTCTGCATGCAGGTATGCTTTCAACATGTGAACCCAGTAAGTAGACCCCTTGCTTTATCCTCTCTCTATGATTGATGAGCATTCTGCTATAAAAATCAAAGTGGATGTAAATAGTATGAATCCTGTTTAACCAGGGTCTCTGCTTAACTCCCAAATCCACAAGCCCTGTCAGTGCATTTTCTAATCATAAAGAAATACTCTCTTCCCTCACCCCTGGCACAGTGATATGCGTGAAACACCTGGTGAAAAATGGCTTATAGCAGTGTAACCTCAACCTACTTGATCTTGGCAGCCCAGTTTCCATGAGACCTACTATCCACTAGTGACAAGGCTCTGTTCTAATTGTGAGCATCAGAGACTTCAGCTGTCTGTTTAAGAAGGACTCTAATATCTAAATAAATTGTGTGCTTGAGAAGGAAAGATAAAAATTCATTTCCAGCTGACAAGTTCAAGTAGAGTTTCGTACATGCTTTCATTCAGGGTGTCTCACATAACACTGCCTAAATCTAATTCAGTTCTGTTGGGGAGACATAGACTAGAAAATTTAATTTGGCTTTTGTGTGTACTAAAGAATAAATAGGGAGATTATGAGTCAGAGACAAGGGACCACCAAATTGCATTTCTTAACCTATCAGTGTACAGTGCAGCCCAATATTTTACCACATACACACTCAGGAATATGAGCCTTTAACTAAAAAAGAACATTTGAAAAGAAGGGAATTAAGAAAATCAGAAGAACAAAGATAGATTCACACTGAAGGTCTATAAAGAAGTTTTGTTGGTTATTCGAGGTTATTTTTTTAACTAACTTTTTAACTTTTAGAAAATGTGATGAAGTTCTGTTCATTACAAGAAGATTGATTTCCTCTTCATCTCCCTATCTAATACATCAAGTTCCAGACATTGTGTTCTCTAGTAGTTGTAATACCTATTTCAGACTAGCTTCTATAATCTCCCTCTTAGTCTACGGTGATCACCTTCATTTTTTTTTTAAACCATAAATCACATATCCTGGAAATGTGATGTTAGAAGGTACCAACTCAATCAGAGTTGCAGGTATGCAAGTCTGCACATGTGGAGTTGGAAAGTGTCTGTATTTTCCGTTCAATTTTCCTGTGCACCAAAAACCATTCTAAAAAAAGAAAAACTATTTAAAAAATAATGGTAGTCCTGGTCATGTGGCTCAGTTAGTTGGAGCACCATTTTGTGTACCAAAAGCCTGTGGGTTCAGTTCCCAGGTTAAGACACATGCCTGAATTGTGGATTCCATCCCTGGTTGGGTTGGAAGTTTCTGTTAATGATCATTAATTTCCTGTGTTTTCTCAGATCCTTTGAGAAGCCGGCACCAAAATAGGGTTAGATGCCCAGTAGATTTATTTTATAAATGTCTGTGAAAGAAAAATTGATGTAGCTGAAGAAGGTGAGAAGATCCTTTGGACACTGCTGAAGGTCTGACCTGTAGTAGAGGAGAGGGACCAGGAGAAAGAAGGAGTAGCAATATTCTCAGACCCTATTGATCCTTTCTTTTCACACAATCTTTTTTAAGACCTAATCTGACTCTCCCATTTACCTTCTTCTTTTTTAGGGCTCCCCATCCCAGCCAATCTACGAGCTACCCCTGTAACAAGCTTTTGCTTTGGGTGAAGAAATAGCCTCTTACTTAGGCTGGGAAAGAAAGAAAAAAAGAAAAGAAAGAAAAGGAAGAAAGGAGGGAGGGAAGGAAGGAAGGAAGGAAGGAAGGAAGGAAGGAAGGAAGGAAGGAAGAGAGAGAAAAGGAAAGGAAAGAGGGGAGGTGGGCTGGAAGGAGGGAAGAGGGAAGGATGGGGGAGGGAGGGAGGGAGGAAGGAAGGAAGGAAGGAAGGAAGGAAGGAAGGAAGGAAGGAAGGAAGGAAGGAAGGAAGGAAAAAGAAAGTATTCTACATAGAATTCCTTAATGTGAATTTGTGAAGCAGAGTTTAGATTTTGGCCCCCTTGAGTCGAGTGTAAAGGCTACTCTTACCTTTTTGGAAATATGGAGAAGCCCAATTGCTCTCTCTGCCTCAAGACCACCCCAGTGATTCTGATTGGGAATATTTCCTCCTCACTGAATTGCAGTTTGCAACAATATATTTGTAAAGTTACTGTTTCTTCTTCTATTTTTTTTTTTTGCAGTTAATAACTTCAGGAAATGAAATAAAGTAAATAAACAAGGTAACTCCAAAGGTACAAAAATTTTACAGTTTTATATTTTGTGTCCTGGCTCTTAAGTGGTAACAGTTCATTTCCTGAGTTGGGTTTTCTAGGCTCCCCATTGGCTCTCCTGTTATCTGATACTGGATCCCTGAGTCTATCCAGGCAGGCACCATAGGTCAATGGTTATGAGGTGGGATCTGAGACACACTTAGTGGCAGGTTAATGACCACTCTGTGCCCCATTTCTGTATGACAGATGATCAGTTAGAGGCAATAGCATCAGAAATAGCTGCTCAGTTGTAACGATATCTTAAGATCCTACCTCTCCCTATTGGTCTTTAGACAAAGCCTCATCATTGAGTTAACCTGAAAACATCTCTTCCTGAAATCTAAGTGATTTCAAGTCACTGTTATTTACATGAAAAAAAAATCTGTGACACTCTCACTTTCTAGTTGATTTTTTAAAAATGTACGAAGCTACATTAATTTTACTGAAAACAGTTCCAAAAATTAATCAGAAAGTAAATGAACTATTCTAAAAAATAATTCTGATGCTTATAATGTGATTTTTAGAAATTTAAGGATATTGTATAGATCTCTCTAAAGAAGCTGGAAAATGATTTTCTCACAATTCCAATAGTTTTAAAATTTTATTCTTTAAGGAATTCTAAGCACCCAGGAAGGGAAAGCCATAACACTTTCATTTAAAGTTTACATATAGTCAAAAAGAACTAATGTAACTTTCTTATTTCCTGAAATATTATTTTATAAGTTAACTTTTTAATATATGAAATCTTTGTAAGGAAAAAAACAAAATAAGTAGAAACTAGCTCTCCTACTTTTCTTTCCAGAGAATACATTTTTAGTGCCTTGCACAATATCTTTTCTGTTCCAGATTATTTTTAGCAAAAGGTTTTTCAATTTGAAGCATAATTCGAGATAGGATATGAACTGGTTCCACTCTTTGAATACATATATACAGGTCTCTAAAACAATTATCATTATCAAATGATAATTATTTAAATGGCAATTTTTCAATAGTAAAATATAAGGCTATGATTAATAACTGTTATTGAGTATCAAATTATGGCACACTCCTTTCATATCTACGATAGAAACTTTGGAGGAAAAGCGTGTCCCTTATATGTTGTCTTTGATTAAAAATTTTCCACAGATTGTTTTAAATCATATTTCTTTCAACTTTCTGTTAAATGAAGTTGTCTCAGAAATTAGAATAGTTCAAAATATCAGATGCCTAGTTGGAATGAGACTTTGCAAAATCTATGTCTAGTTACTGTGCCTTTTAAATTAATTGAACTCAATGCCATATATTGGAGTCATCTAAAAATTGGATATATATATCTTTATCTATTATTTATCTATATCTATCTATATTATATCTTATAAATAAGATATCTATATCATCTATCTAGTTATCTATCTATCTTTGATTTTAATTTTATTGATCAGTGGTGCTACTAAAGAGATTTGGTCTTTTAAAATATCTAATTGACCTTTTTAACTTAATTGATCTAGAGTGGTGCTACTAAAAAGAGGCAAGATTTAAACCTTAATCTTTTGAACAATTAGGAGGGATCAAGATGGCAGAGGAGTGGATGGAACTCACACTGACCTCCTCCTGGGACCAATCTGAAATTACATCTAATTGTAGAGAAATCAAACAACTGAACAACAGCGAGAGAGAAGCCTTATAACCTCAGACAGACAGAAAAATCAGTTCAGAATAACCTGACTAGTAAGGAAGGGGTGCACTGAAGACACAAGAAGGCTGGCTGGGCACCCACAGGCGGCAGCACCAGAGGGATATTTAAGCAGCCGGTTGGATCCCCCTGAGAAGACTGGGGTCTAAACCATAAGCAGGGATCCTGAGTCTATAGCACCAGAGCCCAAAACATACACAGATAACAGTCAGCTGCGAAAAGTTGCAGGGTCACTCTCTGCCAGAGATGGGCGGCTGGAGACTGAAAGAGCTGTTTACAGGGCCAACGCATAAATTTTCATTTGCAACCACTTATCCTGGGCTCCAGCAAAGACAGGGGCAGAGTGGGCTAGAGACGCCTGAGGAGAGACTGGGGACAGAGGCTTTGGGGAGAGAACTGAGAAAGTAGCCACTGGGATCCTGGTGCTGAGTCATCCCACATGCGGCAGCAGCCATCTTGCTGAGGCAGACCACTCCCCCCTGAGCAGCAACCTGAGAGGAAACAATAGCCCAGCCCCAGGAGGGACTCTGTCCTGGCCCTGTGATGCTTAAGCCTGACTGCTGAGTGCAGAGTGGTAACCATAGACAGTAGATCCCTGTGAAAGGTGGGCAGAGTGGGCTAGAGACACTTGAGGAGAGACTGGGGATGGGGATTTTGGGGAGAGAACTGAGAAGGTAGCCTCTGGGATCTTGGTGCTGAATAGTCCCCCATAAGACAGCAACCACTCTGCTCACACAGACCATTTCCCTTGGAGCAGCAGTTGCCTGAGGGGAAACATTAGCCCCAACCCCAGGAGAGATTCTGCCCTGCCCTATGGTGCTAAAGCCTGACTGCTGAACACAGAGTGAGTAGATTAACAACTGAAGCAGACAGCCACAGACAGTAGATCCCAGGAAGTCTTGCACAGATTGCCTAAGGTCATATTGGGCCAACATCTGACATCACAGGAGGTGGATCCAGAAAGAAAAAACAGTGGTAAATACTACAGGCCACCAAGACAAAATCCACTGTGGTCTTCTCCATGATTTGCAGTATTTTCTTTACTACATGAATTTTTAATATTCATGTCTAGTGCATCAAGTTGGTCCATATTAATCATTAGATTTGATTTTATATTATAGTTTATTTCTCTCATTTCTTATAATAGTCTTAATCTCTTTACAGACTTATTAATGTGGGTCCATTTGCTGTTAATAGTGGGATTGCAGCAGGAATTTATTTCTGTGGTTGCGGGTTTGTTTCCTGGACTTAGTAGTTTTGCTCAGGTAAACAAATAGTGGGAAGACAAGGAAACAACCCCCAACCAAAAAGAAAGGAGGAATCCCCAGAAAGACTACTAAATGAAATAGGGGCAGGTAAACTATCAGAGATTGAGTTCAAAACAATGGTTATAAGGAAGCTCACTGAACTCAGAGAGCTCAGTGAGAATTACAAAAAAACTACAGGGAAACTATGAGGAACTTACTGCAAACTATATCAGCATGAAAAAGGACATAGAAACTGCCAAAAAGAACTAAGAAGAAGTGAAGAATACAATTTTGAATTGAAGAACACAACAGAAGGAGTCAAAAGCAGGCTAGATGAAGCAGAGGATTGATTAAGTGAGCTGGAGGACATGGTAGGAAAAAACTCCCAGAAAGACCAAGAAAATGAAACAAAGCTCCAATGAATGAAGAGGGGTTAAGGGAAATTCAGGACAACATGAAACATAATAAAATCCATATAATAGGAATACTAGAAGGAGAAGAAGGGGAGCAAGGGATGGAAAACCTGTTTGAAAAAAATAATGATAGAAAACTTCACTAATTTGAGATGAGAAAAAGTCACACAAGTCCAGGAAGTACAGAGGGTCCCATTCAAGAGGAACCCAAACAGACCCACTCTAAGACACATCATAATTAAAGTGACCAATATCAAGGACAAAGAGAGAATCTTAAAGGCAGCAAGGGAGAGACAGAAAGTAACATACAAGGGAGCCCCTATAAGGCTAGAAGCTGACTTCTGCACAAAAATACTAAAAGCCAGAAGGTATTGGGAATAATCCAAGTAATGAAAAGCAAAGCTCTGCAACAAAGACTACTCTACCCAGCAAGGCTCTCAATAAAATGGAAAGCAAAATAAGGAGTTTCTCAGACAAAGGAAGGTTAAAAGGATACACCTCTACCAAACCGGCATTGCAAGATATGCTAGAGGGACTGCTTTAAGAAGATGAAGAGAGAGAGGATGAGGAACACAAATACAAAGGGAAAAAATGAATAAGCCTCTATCAATAATAACTTTAAATGTAAATGGATTAAATGCTCCAATTAAAAGATATAGAGTAGCTGAATGGATAAGAAAACATGGCCTACACATATACTGCCTACAAGAGACCCACCTCAGAACAAGACCCAAAGTGAAGGGTTGGACAAAAATATTCCAAGCAAATGAACAGGAAAAAAAAGCTGGGTAGCAATTCTTAGACAAATAAGCTTCAAAACAAAGGCCATTAAAAAAGACCCAGAAGGACACTTCATAATACTCAAAGAAAGAGTTCATCAAGAAGACATAACATTGTAAACCTATATGCACCCAACATAGGAGCAGTCAAATATATAAGGAGAATCCTGGAAGACTTTGAGAAAGATGTAGACAACAACACACTTATAGTAGGGGATTTTAGTACCCCACTGACAACAATGGATTGATCATCCAAACAAAATACCAACAAAGATATCATGGAACTGTATGGCGCATTAGATCAAATGGATTCAGCACACACACACACACACACACACACACACACACACACACACACACAGAACCTTTGGGGTTTGCCTCACCCCAAAGAGGCAAACTACACATTCTTTTCAAATGTACATGGAACATTTTCAAAAATAGACCACATCATAGGACACAAAACGAGCCTCAACAATTTTAAGAAAAATGATATCATATTGTGGAGGGAGTCAGGGCCGACACCAAGGGAGTCAGGGCCGACACCAAGGACGAAGTGAAATGTTATCTGCCCTGCTGCAGGTGCTGAGACGCTGTCTGCTCTGACTAATGCTGTAAATATTTCTCTCCCACTTCTGTAAGCCCCTTTGTGCCAAATCTATACTACGACTCCCAATACCCTCCCCTGCTTAGC
>PVJD01005153.1:0-62189 GCA_004026545.1 Mormoops blainvillei | reverse complement strand
AGTCGCTTCATTTTTCTGTAACAATATCAGCATTTTCTCAGGCCACAAGGGCTTAAAGCTAGAAACCAACCTCAAGGAAAAAAACTAAAAAGCATTCAAACTCATGGAGACTGAATAGCATGCTATTAAACGATGAATGGGTCAATAATGAGATCAGAGATATAATCAAAATGTTTCTGGAAACAAATGAAAATGAACATACAACAGTCCAAAACCTATGGGACACAGTGAAGGCAGTCCTGAGGAGGAAGTTCATAACAATACAGGCTTACCTGAAAAAGATAGAAATCTTTCAAATAAACAACCCAACCCTATGTCTGCAAGAACTGGAGAAACAACAGCAAACAAAGTCCAGAGTGAGAAGAAGAAAGGAAATAATCAATATCAGAGCAGAACTGAATGACATAGAGACTAAAAGAACAATTCAAAGGATTGATAAAGTCAGGATCTGGTTCTTTGAAAATATAAACAAATTTGGCAAGCCTTTAAGCAGACTCATGAAGAGAAAAAGGGAGAGGATGCAAATAAATAAAATCAGAAATGAAAGAGGAGAAATTACAATTGACAGCACAGAAATACAAAGCATTGTAAGAAATTACTATGAACGACTATATGCCAAGAAGTTGAAAATCTGGGTGAAATGCACAAATTTCTGGAAAAATATTATCTTCTAAAACTGAATGAAGAAGAAGCAGAAAACCTGAACAGATCAATAACAGCTGGTGAAATTGAAGCAATAATTAAAAAACTCCCAATACACAAAAGCCCTGGATCAGATGGTTTCATAGGACAATATTACAAAACATTTAAGGAAGAGCTAACCCCTGTCCTTCTCAGACTATTCCAAAAAAATCCAAGCAGGAAGGCTCCCAAATTCTTTTATGAGGTGAACATCATCCTAATCCCAAAACCAGGTAAAGACACAACAAAGAAAACTACAGGCCAACATCGATGTTGAACATAGATGCTAAAATCCTCAACAAAATATTGGCAACCCACATCCACCAATACATTGAAAAGATCACTCACCATGATCAAGTGGGATTCATTCCAGGGATACAAGGATGGTACAATATTTGCAAATCAATAAATGTAACACATCACGTAAACAAAACAAAGACAAAAATCACACGGTCATATTAATAGATGCAGAAAAAACATTTGATAAGGTACAGCACCTGTTTATGATAAAAATACTCTTAGCAAAGTGGGAATAAGGAGGGGCTACCTCAACATAATAAAGGCTATATATGAGAAACCTACATCCAATATTATACTGAATGGGCAAAAACTGAAATATTTCCCAGTAATATTGGGAACATAGCCAGGATGTCTGCTTTCACCACTTCTATTCACCATAGTATTAGAAGTACTAGCCAGAGCCATCAGACAAGAGAAAGGAAAAAGGGTAACCAAATAGGAAAGGGGGAAGCAAAACTGTCATTGTTTGCAGATGACATGAGAGTGTACATAGGAAACCCTATAGACTCCACCAAAAAACTCCTCGACCTAATAAGAGAATTTGGTAAAACAGCAGGATACAAAGTTAGTATTCAGAAATGGAAGGCATTTTTGTACACCAACAATGAAATATCAGAATCAGAAATCAGGGAGAAAATCCCTCTTACTATTGCAACAAGAAAAATAAAGTACCTAGGAATAAACTTAACTAAGGAGGTAAAAGACCTGTACTCAGAAAACTACACAACCCTGAAGAAAGAAATTGAGGAGGACACAAAAAAAGGGAAGCATATTCCATGTTCATGGATTGGAAGAATGTACATCCTCAAAATGTGCACATGACCCAAAGCAATTTATAGATTCAATGCAATCCCTATTAAATTACCAATGACATATTTAACAGATATAGAACAAACATTTCAAAAATTTATATGGAACCGTAAACAACCCCGAATAGATGGAGCAATTTTAAGAGAGAAGAACAAAGAACAAGGGATCACAATGCCTGACATCAAACTATATCATAAGGCCATGTAATCAAAACAATTTGGTACTGGCATAAGAACAGACACACAGATCAATGGAACAGAATAGAGAACCTAGAAATAAATCCATGTGTCTATGATCAATTATTATTCAACAAAGTGGGCAGAAGCATAAAATGAAGTAAAAACGGTCTTTCAACAAATGGTGTTGGGCGATCTGGACAGCTACATGTAAAAAAATGAAATTTGACCATCAACTTACTCCACACAAGAAAATAAACTCAAGATGGATAAAAGGCCTAAATATAAGTCACGACACTGTAAATGTCCTGGAGGGGAATGCAGGAAGGAAAATCTCAGATATCCCACACAGCAATATTTTCACCAATATGTCCCTTAGAGCTAAGGACATAATGGAAAGAATAAACAAATGGGACTTCATCAAAATAAGAAGCTTCTGCACTGCTAAAGAAAACATCAGCAAAATGAAAAGGGAACCAAACTTATGAGAAAATATATTTGCCAATGATACATCAGACAAGGGTTTGATCTCCAAAATACATAAAGAACTCCCACTACTCCACTCTAGGAAGACAAACAACCTGATTAAAAAATGGGCAAAGGACCTGAACAGACACTTCTCCTTGGAGGACATACAGAGGGCTCAGAGACATATGATAGGGTGCTCAGCATCACTAGCCATCAGAGAGATGCAAATGAAAACCATAATGAGATACCTTTTCACACCAGCCAGAATGACTGTCATAACCAAATTAGCATGTGCTGGCGAGGATGTGGAGAAAAGGGAGCCCGAGTATACTGTTGGTGGGAATGCAGACTGGTGCAGCCATTGATGAGAACAGTTTGGAATTTCCTCAAAAAACTAAAAATGGATATGCTTTTTGACCCAGCAAATCCACTGCTAGGATTACACCTTAAGAATCCCGAAACACCAATTCAAAAGAACCTATGCACCCCAATGTTCATAGCAGCACAATTTACAATAGACAAGAATTGGAAGCACCTAAGTGCCCAAAAGTAAATGAGTGGATGAAAAACTATGGTACACTTACACAATGGAATACTCTACACAGCAGGAAGGAAGAAGGCACTGCAACCCTTAGTGACAGCATGGGTGGAACTGGAGAGCATTATGTTAAGTGTAATAAGCTAGGCAGTGAAAGACAGATACCATACTATCTCACCTATAAATGGAAACTAATCACCAAAATAAACAAGCAAGAAAAATGTAACCAGCAACATTGAAATAAAAAACAAACCGACAGTAACCAGAGAGGAGGTGGGGTGGGATGACAGGGGAAAGAGAGGGTAACTGTCATCAAGGAACATGCATAAAAGACCCATCAGCAAAGCCAAATGGGGGAAGGATTGAGGGTGGGAGGTTGCAGAGGGTGGGGCTGGGGAAAGTGGTGGTGGGAAAATGTTGGCCAAAAAAATAAATAAATAAGCAGGGGACAGCTAAGAATAGTATAGCTAATTGAGAAGCCAAAGAACTGATATGTACAGGCAATGGACATGAACTAAGAGGTGTGGGGATGATGGAATGGGGTGCAGGGTGGAGGGGATAAAGGGGGGAAAAATGGGACAACTGTAATAACATACTCAATAAAATATACCAAATAAATAAATAAATAAATGAAAAATTAAACAAAAAAAGGAAAAAAGAAAACTCACCTTGATCTTTCCTAAAATGAAACATTAAAGAGTCAGGGAAAATTATAGGACCAGAAGTTTCTTTGTTTATCTTTTTATTCCATGAAGGATTTAAGATTAACTAATGATGCAAAAATCCCTTATCTCTTTGCATGTTTGCTACTCCTATACATCCTCATAAATTTGGTCTACCCAAATTCATGTGGGGCTTTATTTTTGAGCAAGCATATGGGGGAGACAAACTTAGAGTAACTAAGAATGAGCCATCTTAATTTAGATGTGAAACCCGTGGATGAATGTCCCTGTGTGGTGATCTGGGCTAGAATTCTTTATAGTGTCATCTCAGGAATTGACCCAGAAGGGTCTCAGGGCTGTAAAGGATGACATGCCACAGGAAGTACTATGCTTCTGGCTCCAAAATTGAAAGTCTGGAGAGGTCACATCCAATCCCCTGCTGATGCAGAAGGTAGAAAGTCTTGAAAAGCAGTAACTTCTAACTGTTACTGGAGATGTGAAAGGCCTGGGCAAAAATACTGAAAACCTCCCAAAGTATCTGAGTTCAGTAGCACTTAGCTCATCCAGAGGACACATTTATAGCAAACTCCCCCATACCTGGCATAAAGTACATGCTCCATAAATATTTTGGGAAAATGGCAATAATAAGATGCTTGTATCCACAGGAAAAGAAGTTGTCCTTAGTTCAAAGCCCACTGATTTATAGTACAATGATGAACTTTTTTTAATGTAACAAACTTGGTCGTTGGTGTCCCTACATTATAGAAACGATCTTGTAAAAACACCAACTGGACTGTTGTGCTAGAAGCTTATGCTGGGAAAGAACAGAGAGAAGACCCACAGCTAGAAAAATATGATATTATGTTCACAGTAAAACTGGAACAACTGAAATTTATTAATGGACCGCATAAGAGAAGTTTGTATTTTGTTTATAATACTGTACTTAATGGGACAGGAAAAGATCTAATATATAATTAAAAGATTTGACTCAAATATCTAAATGGCTAAATATAACACTGAATAAATTTTAAAGCTTAATTATTATAAAAATTTAATTACAGGAAGCAACCTATTTTCTGATAAATTTACATAGGCGAAATAATGATCTTTTTTTCCTATATGAAATTAAGCCCCCTACCATTATACTAAGTGAAATAGGCCAGTCGGCATAAGACCAATACCACATGATCTCACTTATAAGAATAATCTAATGAGCAAATAAACCAGTGAGCAAAACAGACCCAGAGGCATGGAAGTATGGAAGACTGACAGCAATAAGAGGGGAGGAGGGAGGAGGGGGCTGTTTGAAAGAGGGTGAAGGAATTAGTCAAAGAACATATATGAAGGACCCATGAACCTGGACCATGGTATAGGGATTGAGTATGGAAGTGGGGGGCAGGATGGGTGGAAGGGAGTGAAGGGGGAAAATTGGGACAATTCTAACAGCACAAACAATAATAAAAAATAAGTAAATAAAAAAAAGAAATTAAGGCTCCTGTCCCAGAGCAGGTACATACTTTCCATGTTCCCACTGAAACCTATTAATTGCCACAATTCTTCCTGTTACCATTCTAGCAATGGATTAAATGCCAGTCAGTGTTAGCTACAGACTCCTGGGGGCCTCTGAAGTTTACATGCTGACTCTGTAATTAAAAGCCTGTGCCAGGAAGCAACTGGCAGCTCAAACCTTCTCTTCTGTTGGACGTCTGTCAACTCCAGGATTAATTTTTTTAATATGAGAAAATGTCAGTTGCCATCTCAAATAAATTTTTTGATAATTCAAAGAAACATTGAATGCCTGATGGTTAAATAAGAAAAATACAAAAAAATACAGCATCACTTTGACAACTCCTTTCATACTGTGAAGGGGATTTTACCCAAGAACTCAGCATAGATCATAAGTGTTCCATTTTTCCATTTTGTAAGTGAAAAAATACATACACATGTATATATGTTCTAGGGATAGTATTTTTTAATAGAAGAACCTAGAAAAACTCAGGATCTCTTATTACTTCATTTGTTCCTGGGAACACAAAGATATTCTTAGTAGGAAAACACTGTGAAGTTTATTACAAGGGTGATATTATTTATCCAGTTGTCTATTGATGGGTGTTTAGGTTGCTTCCATATCTTGGCTATTGTAAAAAATGCTGCAATAAACATACGGGAGCATATATCTTTTTGAATTAGTGTTTTAGATTTATTCAGGTAATACCCGGAAGTGGAAGAAGTGGTGCCTATATACAATGATACGTTACTCAGCCATAAAAAAGAATGAAATCTTACCATTTGCAACAGTGTGGATGGACCTAGAGGGTATTACACTAAGTGAAATAAGTTAGAGAAGCACAAATGCCATATGATTTTTTTACTTATATGTGGAATCTAAAGAACAAAGTAAATGAATAAACAAAACAGAAACAGATTCATAGATACAGACAACAAATTGACGACTGCCAGATTTGAGGCAGGTTGGCACTGGGTGAAAGAGATGAAGAGATTAAGAAATAAAAATTGGTAGTTACAAAATAGTCATGGGGACGTACAGTACAGCCTAGGGAACATAGTCAATATTGTAATAACTATGTCTGATGCCGGGTGGATACTAGATTTATTTATTGGGGGAATCACTTTGTAAGTTGTATGAATGTCTAACCACTATGCTGTACACCTGAAACTAATATAAAATAATATTGAACTTCAACTGTAATTGAAAAATAAGAAGTAAATGAAAGATAACATTCACTCATCATGTGTTTTAACATTTGATTGTACAGCAATAAGCCTGGCCTGATTTCATGTCAAAACAATGGGCTAGTATTTTTTAATTCAGAAAAGATAGTTGGTACATTATGAATATAAGCCCATGGTGGTATTTCTTTATGGGATTCATTCATATAAGTTTGAGTATGCCTTGTCTACATTTATTTATAAATGGCCAACATGATTTTGATGGAGACAGAGTGATGATAATGGCTCATTTTACTCTCATCGAACCATCAACTAAAACTTCAGCTGTATAGATTTCCTTCGATTACTTCTGGGATTCCCATGAACAATGTATGTTCTCAACAATTCTAACTCTCTAAGAAATTGCTGCTGCCTCACCATATTTCTTCCCCTTGGAATTTTCCCTAAAAAGGACCAGTGGAGCCAAGGGACACCAGCCTTCTCGCAGTGCTGTAGGTCTGTCATTTCATGTGTTCTTTCTCCTCTTTTGTGTCCGCCCCTTCTCCCATAGAAGTTTTGGCTGCAGACTCAGAGTACCCTGTCTCCTTCACTTCCTCCTTTTCTCTTCTCTACTACCTGCATCCTTCTGGCACTGGAACCTTCTTCCTTTATTGTCCTAAACAAAAAAACCTTGTGCAAAACAACTCATCCACATAAGTCCCTTTAGGGTCTTCATGAAAGGGCTTGTTTAAACCTTAAATCATAAGGGAGGTAGTCTATACACATTTATTCCTTCAACTACCACTTACTGAGGCTTTTCAAAATTTCCAACACACCATTTAAAAAAGCTATATAGGATGAAGAGTTATGACAGGAGAGTAAGAAAAATAAGCACGCTAACATAAGAGCTCATTTCCCTTTCTAAATTAGGTACGTAGCAGTAGGGTGTATACAGGTCAGATTATATCTCATAGCTACCTTTATAGCTAGCCTCTAGGTGACTTTCACTACAAACAACAGTTTTGCCTTTATTTCATAGTTTTATGAATATGTCTAGAGGTCTATTTGAGGAGTACACTCAATAAATCCAGTTAAGAGGTAATATCTCTTGAAGATCACTCAGTTGCTAAAGGCAGTGGCAGATGCTAAGTGTTTATTTGCAGGCATTGAAATAAACCACTACATTTTGATCCCACACAACTAGAGGTGGGGATTACTAATGATGTTGTGCCCAGTGCTAATCTCATTATTGTACAATCAATAAGTGAATATATAAGAAACTATGCTAGGTCTTTTAATGCATTTTCGAAATAAAAATAAAGTCACTAACTTAACAATACCATCTAGTTTGGGAAGAAAACAATGTATACACAAATAAATATAATGCCATATACTATATTCCAAGTTCACAGAATTGAAACTATGGTCATTTAGAGTTTTAAAAAATGTACATCCTGCTTATAAAAGAGCATAAACCTTTGATTAATGATCATTCAGAGATAAATTCTGTAATCTTAATATTTTGTCAGCAAATCTCTATGTAGCTTATCAAAACTGACTTGTTGAGAACTGGTTATGGATATATAAATTTTATTCTTTTTGAAGTAAGAACACGGTTTTTGTTGGCTTGTTTGTTTGTTCAATAGGTAATGAATGTACTTGACATGATATTCAAAAGGTAAAATATGTAAATAGTGAAAGGTGATTGCCAATTGCTTTTTCCTTCCCTGGCTTCCAGGCCCCTCTCCTTGGAGCCAATGCTTTTTACTGGTTTCTGTGTGTCTTTCTAGAGAAATATTGTGCCTGTACAGATGACACATACACACTCTGCTTTTTGATATAGATAATAGCATTTTGTGCACACTCCTTTGTACCTGTTTTATTCACCAAATATCATAACAGCATTATTATGCTATTTCCATATTGAGCCATATAAAAGTGAATATGCAGTAATGCATATTTAATTAGTGCCCTATTGGACATTTATTTTCCAACTCTTAACAGTAAAAACAATGTTTTACACCAATTTTAAATATTGATAGATTCAGTCAGTTTCCCTCCAGCAATAAATTTCTTTAATGGTAAATAAACATGAGAACCGCAAATCTATGGGAGGTGTTTCTACCTTGACATAATGAACTTTCTTGTTCTTTAGAAATACAAACATCCTTTTCTTAGCGAGCAGTCATATTTAGAATGTAGTAAATTCATTGAAAACTATAAAAATAATATGGGGGTAGAAAATTACTTTTTGCTTCTATCTACTTTATAAAAATTAATTAACTCAATATGCAGGTGTTTCATGGTCATCAAATTCTCCTTGCATTTACTCTGATTTCGAGAGCCATCATCATTCTTGGGATGGGCTGAAAACTTTAAAGCACTGCCAAATAATTTTTATCAAGTGTCAATAGTAAAATTCATGGTGTTCAATGAATACCAAATACCAGAGACATACAGAGATCTTCAAGCAAATTGAGCATCTGTTTTCTTATGCAAGAGACAACTGGTTCAAAGCCTTACATTTTAAAGTTGTATCTATAACCAGAGTGGTAAAGCTAAAATTATTCAAGAACTATTTCATATGTAACATTTGTCTTTTTTTTTACTTCAGATTTTTCTCCCTTCACACATTTTGTTGTATTTTTTCCATTACCATTTAATCCCCTTATACCCCTCTTCCTGCCCCTGCAATCACCACACTGTTGTCCATGTCCATGAGTTCTTTTTCCTTTTTGCTCATCCCTCTACCCCCAACCTTGCCCCCCCAATAGCTGTCATCCTGCTCTCTATCTATGAGTCTGTCTCTATTTTGCCTGTTAGTTCAGTTTGTTCATCAGATTCCACATATAAGTGAAATCATATGGTATTTGTCTTTCTCTAAGTGGTTTATTTCACTTAGCATAAAGTTCTCGAGGTTCATCCATACTGTTGCAAAGGGTAAAATTTTTTTCTTTCATGGCCAAGTCGTAATCCATTGTGTAAGTGTCCCATAGTTGTTTTATCCACTCATCTACTGATGGACACTTGGGCGGCTTCCATATCTTGGCAGGCAAAAATTACAAGCATTCCCCTTAAGATCAGGAACAAGATAGGGATATCGCTCTTCATCTCCCTTATTCAACATAGTACTGGAAGTCCCAGACACAGCAATCAGACAAGAAGAAGAAATAAAAGGCATCCAAATTGGAAAGGAAGAAGTAAAACTGCCTTTATTTGCAGATGACATAACACTGTAGACAGAGAAGCCCAAAGATTCCACCAAGAAACTACTAGTACTGATAAATGAATTCAGCAAAGTAGCAGGATACACAAAGAATATCCAGAAATCAGTTGCATTTTTATATGCCAATATTAAACTAACAGAAAGGGAAATTAAGAAAACAATCCTATTCACAATTGCCACAAAAAGAATAAAATATCTAGGAATAAACCTAACCAAGGATGCAAAAGACCTGTACATGGAAAATTATAAGACACTGAAGAAAGAAATTGAAGAAGATACAAATATGGAAAGCACTGTGTTCATGGATAGGAAGAATTAACATCATTAAAATGCCCATGTTACCCATGGGCATTTTAGCAATCTATAGATTCAATGATTCCTATCAAGATTTCAATGACATATTTCACAGAATTAGAACAAACATTTCAAAAATATATATGGAGCCAGAGAAGGCCCCACATTGAAACAGCTCTCCTGAGAAAGAAGAACAAAGTTGGAGGACTCATGCTACCTAATATCAAACTATACTAAAAGGCCATATTAATCAAAACAAATTGGCACTGGCATAAAAACAGACACATAGATCAATGAAACAGAGTAGAGAGCCCAGAAATAAACCCACACCTTTGTAGTTAATTAATATTTGATAGAGGAAGCAAGTACATACAATGGGCTAATGATAGTTTACACAATAAATGGTGTTGGGAAAATTAGACAGATACATACAGAAAAACAAAACTAGACCACCTTCTTACAACACACAAGATAATAAATTCAAAATGGATTAAGACAAATATTAGACATGAAACCATAAAAACCCTAGAAGGCAGCAAAATCTCAGATATTGCTCATAGCACTATTTTATCCGATATATCTCCCCAGGCAAGGTAAACAAACAAAAAAAATAAACAAATGGGACTGCATCAAACTAAAAGGTCTTTGCAGAGCAACAGAAAACACCAACAAAATAAAAAGACAATATACAGAATGCGAGAACATATTCATTGACACACCTGATAAGGGATTAATATCTTAAATTTATAAAGCATTTGTCTCTTATACCATATGATTTCACCTATAAGTGGAACCTGATCAACAAAACAAACAAGCAAACAAAATATAACCAAAGACATTGAAATAAAGAACAAACTGACAGTGATGGAGGGAGGCTAATGGGGGAAAGAAGGGGAAGGGTCATCAAGGAACATGTTTAAAGAACCCATGGACAAAGCCAAAGTGGGGTAGGATTAAGAGTGGGAGGTAAGGGTGGGTGGAAGGGGGAAAGTGGTGGTGGTAAAATGGAGACAACTGTACTTGAGCAACAATAAAATATATACATATATCAAAGTAAAAAAAAAAAAAGGAAATCCTGCTATTTGTAACAACATGGATAGACCTTGAAGACATTATGCTAGGTGAATTTAGCTAATCACAAAAAGACAAATGCTGTATGATTATGTTTATATAAGGAACGAAGTCAAATTCATAGAGATGGAATGTAGAAGGATGTTTGCCAGGGACTGGAAGAGGGGAAATTATTGTTTCATGGATATAGGGATTCAGTTTTGCTAGATGAAAAGTTTTGGAGATTGGTTACAGAAACAATGTGAATATATTTTAACACTGTTGACCTGTACACTTAGAAATGGTTAAGATGGTATACATTATATGTTTTTTATAACAATTAAATTGTTTTTAAAAACTCCAAAAAAATCAAGCAAACAAAAAAAAAAGTAAAGCATTTGTCTTTTAAATAAGCCACAGTCCACAGAGTAATATAGTCAGGGGACACATTTAAGAAAAAAAATAGGGGGATTTTTATTTTTAACTGGTGCTAAAGTCTTAAGCAGGGTAAATTTGAAAATTTTCTGTTAGTAAGATCTCTATATATGGTCTAATAATTTTCTGAACTTTTTCCCAAAGTACTATATATTTCTAAGTCAACAATATTTGAAAAACATTTATTATCTATTATGAGTCAGGCACTCTTGTAAATAGATACTACATACATGGCCTCTAACTTTTATTAGTTTGTAGCCTCATACAGGGAGAAGAATATGTTAATTTAAAAAGCAGTGAAGTGTTGTAAAAATGTTTACAAGGACCAATGGATATACAAAGGAAAAAAATCAATTACATCCAGGAAAGCAAAAAGACTTTATAAACAACACTTGAATTTGAAAAGAAAGGTTGATATTTAACATGTACATTAAAGATGGGGAGGACATGAGAAAGCAGGGGTCAGGAGGCTGAAAAAAATTGACGTATTCTATGAAAAAAATTCAGAATAGCTATATCAACAGATAGAGATTCACAAAACAGACAAACATATGCACGTATTTGTACACCTTTATAATACATCATATATATTTACATATACAAGCATGGGTTGGGGAGGGTAAGGAACAACACCATGGTAAGAGGAGGAGCAGAAAAAGAATGCAGTTTGAGAAATAAGGTTGGAAGGGAAGGCGAAGACTAGATTCTGGGAGAGCATTACATGCCATGCTAAGATATTTTGACTTTGTATTTTCTAAACCAAAGTTTCCCAAACAGTCTATCAAGTTCAACTGATTTGTTGAATCTGTTACAAGTACACATTCCATGAACAACTCAGATCTGGGGTGATGAAGGTGCAATAAAAGCCCCCCAGAGAGCTCACTCTAGACAAATAATCTCGTCCATTTACCCCAAGATATGTATAATTTTCTATGTGTGCCATGATAAGGGAAAAAGTAGAGATATACTTCTCTAAGCAGTAAAGAGTTTAAATTTAATTTTAGCTAGTGACATACACACAGTCTAAAAGTATTACTAGAAGCTGCATACAAAATAAAGAAGGTTTAAAGACCAAGTACAGAGTTGAGAATTGATATCAGGAAAGTGCAATTAATATCTTCAAGGAGGTAAGAGGATGGCACCACATTTTTAGTTTAGCTGACTGAGAGAATAATGATGCCTTTCACTGAGTTTACGAATGAAAGTTAAGAAAAAGTTTTTGAAAGAAGTCTGTCTGAAACCTTAGGGTCCTTGCATGTCTAATGTCAGTACGACATATAAGATACATGTGAGATGCCAGTAGAAATATCAGATGTTACCATTGGGTATATGTACACTTAAACTCAATTAATAGAAACTATAGATAATACAATTACCCCGTTTCTGGTAGAAACTGCCCTGATTGTGAAAACCAAATATGTGAAAAAGCGGATTAAACAAGTCAGAAAGGTTTTTTTCCATGTAGCCTGACCAATCTGGAGTTGGATATTCTAGGACTTGACACATCAACTCCTGCATGTGATCAATGAGCCCAGGGCTCCCTGAACTTATCCCTTGTGCCATACTTTCTGATGGTTTCCAGCCTTAAAGTCACCACAGGTTCATAAAGTGGCTGCTAGAGTTCTAGCCAAAACATCCACATTTTACGAAGGTGGAAGGAGCAAGAGGAGAAGACAAAGGGTGGTTGAGTTTAGCTATTCTTTTAAGGTTTCCCAGAGATCCTAACAAGTAACTTCTATCCATACCTGGGTGATCAAAACTGTTAACATGTGACTGCTTGCACCTGAAAGGGAGCTTGGAGGTCTGATTTTTTTTTTTTTTGAAACTGGGGATATTGCTATGTCAACTGAATCAAAGTTCTGTTAGAAAGGAAAAAGGGGATAATATTAAATATTGGTCCCTGGCACTCAATCTGCAATAGGGGAAAAAATCATCTGAACACTTATTTTAAGAACATGCTACTCCACAATTACATAATTCTTTTTTGCACTTTTCAAAGCATTTTCTCATACATTATCGCATTTGCTCCTTAAAACAACCCAGTGAAATAGTGGGAAGTAATGCTTTCTTGGTTATTTTAAAGAAGCAACAGAAAAATGAGAGATTGTAAGCAGTGAAAATAAAGCTAAAAGACAAATTTTATAATATTAACACTTTTGCCATTATAATAAGGGACAAGACAGACTGGTTTTTAACCTAATTGACAAGGCATTTTAATATTATTTAGGTCCAGTTTCTTCATCCTTCAGAAAATAAAGGAAATTACAGATGTTTATTTTCAAGATGACATCAACTTGAAAGCAAGACTCTATAATTTGCCTAAATAATTTAAGAATGAATATTATTAGGATGGCATCACAAAGTCCCTTAAAGTAGGTATTTACCAAATATGTGATGGAGTAAGAGGGTGTCAGGAGAATGGATGATCAGACAATTTGTTCTATCTCCCTCTGTGATGGGAAGGGGCTTTTGGTAAAGCAGACTTTGTTTGCTTTGTTTAATAATGTTGCCATAAGACAATCGAATATATACTGTAGATGATTCATCCAGAAAAGACTGGAAAAAAGAAATCCCTTGCTTTTTTTTTTCATTACCATTTAACCCTCTATGCCCTCTCCACATTACAATCATCACACTGTTGTCATGTCCATGAGTCCTTTTTCCTTTTTACTTGATCTCTCCACCTCCTATCTCCCTAAATAGCTGTTGTCCTTCTCTCTCTGAGTCTGTCTCTATTTTGCTTTTTAGTTCAGTTTGTTCCTTAGATTCAACATATAAGTGGAATCTTATGGTATATATCTTTCTCTGACTGGCTTATTTCACTTAGCATGATGTTCTCCACATCCGTCCATGCTGTCGCAAAGGTAAAATTTGCTTCTCCTTTACAGTTGATTAGTATCCCATTGTGTAAATGTCCCATAGTTGTTTTATCCATTTATCTACTGATGGGCACTTAGGCTGCTTTCATATCTCAGAGATTGTAAATAACGCTGAAATGAACATAGGTGTCCCTATGTTCTTTTGAATTAGTGTTTTCGGTTTCTTAAGATATATTCCCAGAAGTGGGATCACTGAGTCAAAAGACAGATCCCTTTTGAATTTTTGAATTATCTCTGTACTGGTTTCCACAGTGGTTATGCCAGTCTGCATTCCCACAAACAAAAGAAAAAGGGTTCTGTTTTCTCCACATCCTTGTCAGCTCTTGTTTGCTGATTTATTAATAATAGCCATTCTGACAGGTATGAGGTGATATTTCATTGTGGTTTAATTTGCATTTCTCTGATGATCAGTTATGTTGAGCATCTTTTCATATGTCTATTGGCCATCTGAGGGGTAGTGAGAACCTATCACTATCTGGCCATGAACACTGTTATTCACCCTTACCGCAGAGCCATTGAATCTTGCCTCCAGAAAAGTAGTTGACCTCATCAGGGAGACAGAGGGTAGAGAAGTCAGAAGACAACCTGGAGGAAGAGGGCAGGAGACTGGAGAAAGAAGGTATCCTCATAGGAGGCAGGCTGTGTATGTACAGAAAGGCAACTTGATGTCAAAAGTCAAGTTTACCCACCTCTGGGCCTTCATTTTCGTCTGAATCAAATAGTCATTAATTTGTTTCCTTTCTTATAATGGACTGAACAAATTCATTTATAGGTGTTGTGAGCATAAATAAGTGCACTGATCAAAATAAAATAATAAATAATTGAAAATAGTTTCTAAATATTATTTGAGTCATAAAATTTATATTACTGCTTATCCTTGTTTATTAGTGCCTCTTTATTATATAGCTCAGCATACCTGAAGAAAGTACAAGTATTAATGTAACCTATGTATATTGAGTTTTTACAAGTACAAATTTCAGTTGGAGGAGGTAAAAGAAAAGAAAGTTGGAAGGTATGACCTTCCTCACAGACCCAGGGTCTGGATTCTTTTTGGTTTGCCACATGTTAGCAATATTAACCTCCACATTTGTGGTTACAGCCAAATTGCTGTCCTACCTCCAAAACTAAAGGTTCTTTCCACCTGACAATGAGTTTAAACATCTTGATATAGCTGGGATAAGTTTTTAGACAAATCAGGACTTGAACACATGACAATATAAGGAGTGTCACAAGATGAGAAATGAAACTGAAATGTTCGCCATGGCCTTGATTAGATTAGAGCTCAGATATGTTCTCCACAAGTTTTCAGGAACCTGCAAGCATCAGTGAAAGAAAGGTAGAGAAAGTTAAGAGAAATAGAGGTGCTACTTGGTGGCCTTTAAATTTCTGAGAGGGAAAAGAGTAACCCCATAAAAAATGCAGTCTTTTTCCCAGTGATCCCTTCTCTCCTTTTGTTCATATGTGGTGTTTGTTTGTAGGTAGATGTGCCCTGTAGTTCAGCTTTCTTAGTTTGTACTCTGTCATTCTCAAATGACAAATGATAATACAATTACAAAATTTGCTAAATAATTCATTTTCTTCCAAAAACCATTTGATATTCCTCATCTAGGCAATCGCCCATTAAGTAAAAATCATTTATTATGATCATTATTATTATATAAACAGATCAACTTTTGAAATTTCTGCATTAAAAATATCACACACCAACCACCCTCTCCTTTTGACATTTCTCCTTTGTGACTAATATGTTTCCTTTTCAATTACCACCCTATTTACCTTTCAAGTTAATACATTTAAAGGAAATTATCCACCAAGAATCACAGTAGTGTAATATATGGAGCCATTCCTTATATTTGTGCATATTTGCTCAGTTCAGGGACAACAGGCCGTAGATTTCTCTGAGCTGCCCAACATCTCTGGTCAGTTGAGTGCTCAACACCCTGTGGCTTCCTTTAGTTCCGTAAGAATGCTGGTTGCATTTTTCAAGTGGTAAATATTCTCGGCAGCTCAGGTAACTTTTCAGAACTTTTTTAATGCTTTTGGCAGGACTCGTATCATCTTTTGAGGGACTTACCTGTTCTTGCCTTCTATTTTTTTCTACTTACAACATCTAGGAAATATAGAATGTGTCTTTTATTTTCATTCTCGGACTCTCTGTCCTTCACAAATAGTAAAGAGAAAAATGTCTGAAGTTAATGAAAGGCAATTTTTCCTTCATCCTCTGGGAAAATTGAAAATATGACCTTTCCAAGAGACATATAGAGAGACAGTTTAAAGTCTTATAAAATCTATGTCAAATTCAGTGATCCTCCTATCCCATAATTGCTCATTAAGTAGTTGAACTCAGTCAGGATTACTTAGAAGCCAGCCCATCTTGTGCAATTTACAAATATTCTCTCCCCACTTTCCGATGAATTACCCTTTAGCTTCAACCCCATTACTTCCTCCTGTCATTTTTCAGCTTTCACCCATTTGCCAATCAAATTGCATATCAGACACCAATAACCTTGAACGCCAATTTCTAGCACAGTAAATTGAAATGAAGAAACTCATAGAAATGTCTTCTTTACCTGAAAAGAGCATCTTCATTTCTATACTGAGAAGAAAATCCGTGTCCTATTCTGGGTTTAGATATGGCTAGCAATTTAACCTGCAGTTTGTCTCAGTTTTAAACTGTAAAATAGGGATGGATGATCCTTTTAGAGTGCTTATGTGATGGAGAAAGGTCCTATTATATGATCAAAAAAAGAGGTTTTAATAAGAATACTAATAACAGAAGCAAATGATTGTCTAGCACTTTTGGCAGTGCAAGGCAGTTTCACATGAAATTTTCATATATGTGTATTTTCTAACTTGACCTCACAAAAAAGTCAAGAATTCGATAGCTATTAGATATTAACAGATGAGGAAACAGACACTTCAAGTGGCTTGATCAAGGTCACACACTTGGGAGGAGGAATCAAAATCTTTACTAAAACAAGGTCACCTGATTCTACCCCCAACCTCTCTTATTTTATATTTAAAGATATAAAATAAAATAAAATAAAATAAAATAAAATAAAATAAAATAAAATAAAAGCTAACTAAATCTGTTTATCTTCATTTATAAATAATATTGTTCTGATCATTAAAAAATAGACTCAATAAACTAGAAAAGTCTTATAGCCCAACCTCTTACTCCATCCATACATCTTTCTCATAATGTGGCAGATCCTCTGTATTCCTCCTATTACCAGTGTCAGGGAGCATTCCGCCTTGTATGCTCCGCAGCCTGTCCCACCGTTGGTGTGTCTTATCTTCTTCCCTTCAACCTCAAACACCTACACCGTTTGTCCTCCCTGTGTAGCACCCTCCACCCAGCATTTGCTTATGTTCTCCAGATCCTTTTAGCCTAGCCCACCAGAGAGCAGATCAATGAGGGATATCTGTGCAAAATTTTTAATTCTCATTTTTTAAAGTATATTTTATTGCTTATGCTATTACAGTTTCCCTTTTTTTCTCCCCTTAAGTCTCATCCACCCTGCATCCCCCCTCCCACCAGCATTACCCCGTTAGTTCATGTCCTTGGGTCATATATATAAGTTGTTTGGTTTCTGCCTTTCATATACTATTCTTAACCTCCCCCTGTCTAGTTTGTACCTACCACTGAAGCTTCTTATTCCCTGTACCTTTTCCCCCATTCTCCACCCTCCCGCTCCCTGACGAAACTCTCCAGGTGATCTCCATTTCTGGGATTCTGTCCCTGTTCTAGTTTGCTTAGTTTGTTTTTGTTTTTAGGTTCAGTTGTTGATAGTTGTGAGTTTGTTGTCATTTTACTGTTCATACTTTTGATCTTCTTTTTCTTAGATAAGTACCTTTAACATTTCATATAAGAGCTTGGTGATGATGAGCTCCCTTAACTTGACCATATCTGGGAAGCAATTTATCTGCCCTTCCAATCTAAATGATAGCTTTGCTGGACAGAGTAGTCTTGGATGTAGGTCCTTGCCTTTCATGACTTGGAATGCTTCTTTCCAGCTCCTTCTTGCCGGTAAGGTTTCTTTTGAGAAATCAGCTGATAGTCTTATGGGAACTTCTCTGTAGGTAATTGTCTGCTTTTCTCTTGCTGCTTTTAAGATTCTCTCCTTATCTTTAATATTGGGTAATGTAATCATGATGTGCCTTCATGTGTACTTCCTTGGGTCCAACCTCTTTGGGACTCACTGAGCTTCCTGGACTTTCTGGAAGCCTATATCCCTTGCCAGATTGGGGAAGTTCTCCTTCACTATTTTTTCAAATAAGTTTTAAATTTCTTGCTCTTCCTCTTCTCCTTTTGGATGTTTCTTAATTGTCAAAAGAGGACCCAGAAATCCCAGATCTCTTCTCTGTAAGACATTAGAGGAGTCACTTAGACATTTCAAGTTTCAATTCTCCTGCCCATTTCTCGAAGGATGAGAAAGTCAAAGCACAAAGGGCTAAGTGACTTGTCTAAGGACACAGAAGCCATATCACAGGACTCTGGATGGCCTCTAGTAAATATTATTCTATTATTATCATGGCACTAATGAATCTCCCTTCTTAGACCTGCAAATGCGAAATGCTGAAAAGTCACCAGAATGTTACTGAGAATTAACTCTCAGTTAATTCTGCAGTAAATTGGTCATTTGGCATACCTATTTCTTGGGACTAAATCCTGAACAGTGTCAGGGTCACCACAGAAGCAATGCTTGCACTCCAAGGAAAATCACTTCTGAGATCACTACAGCTCTAACACTCTCTGGGTCTACATTAGAGGTCAAATGATACTGTACATTGTACTTCCAGGAACAGGTACTTGCAAGGCTATCGTTGAACTCCTGCTGCATATGTATTGAATAACTGAATGACTTAAGAAAAGGTCTTGAATGTTTCCCAGTTACTAAAAATAGGCTATATGGAGTACTGTAAAACAGAAAAAAAAAACTATTATATATTTAAAGTGTATTTCTAAGCTCTTGGTACAAAAACATATTAAATACACAAATATCTATCAACTGGAATAATTGAGGAATAGGTTGTTCTGATTACTCCTCAAGGTTTCTGGTTAATTGAACATTCATCTCCTTATGTAATAAAATTGCTGGGACAGTGCAAGGATTTGCCACAGAAATTTTCTTCTATGTCTGTATAATTGCATGGTTTTATTTTTAAACAATGTGCTCTCAGAACATGGTAATTCTACAAGTTAAAATCTGACAACAATATAATGAATAACAATATTAACACATTTTAAAAGGAGTTTAATTAAGTAGGCATACAGGAAGAATAAATTCTCTAAATTTTACATAAGTTAAAAGCTTTAGGAATTAATAAATAATAATAATAATAATAATAATAATAATATCGAAGCTAGAAAAAGAAGTCTGAGGTGTTTCTGAGAAATAACAGAGGCCTGAAAAGTTTATGTGATGATCACAATTAAAATGCTATAGTTTGTTCATCCATTTGTCCCTGCTTTATCATCTTAGAAGCTATGATTAGTATGTTTACCTATGGAATGCTTACTTCTAAAAAATCTTTATCTCAGTGGATATAGATCACTGAAATTCCTAAAAACATATTTACCCTTTTTATTATTACAATAATACATATTTGACTTAGAAACTTGAAAATATAGAGAATATCAGACAAAAAATTATTCAAACTCTACTACTGAAATTCAAAGAGTAAGAATTTTGCTATATATCCATTCAACTTTTATATATACCTGTGTGTGAATATTTTAACATGAAAATTTGAAATATTGGGGTCATGTGGTATGTAATAGAATGTAACATTTTTTCACTTATGAAAATACCATGAGGCCATTTTTAAATTTTTGAATATCCTTTGAAAGTTATTTTACTAAAAATACTGTTGGTACATTACTATGGATATATCAAAATGTATTTAACTAATTCTCCTATGATACATTAAGTTGTTTCCATTTATTGTAATTAAATTTCTTTCTGATAAACAAAATTGTATATACATATTTTGGGGGACCAGAAAGATATAACTATTTTGAAGTTATTTGGTTCATAGTACTAAAATGTCTTGCAGAATGTAACCATTTATACTCCCACCAGACAAAGATGGAATGCCTATATTTTTAAAAAATGTTCATTGTTTTAACTTACTTCTGTTATTACTATTAAAACTACTGTGGTAGACAGGAGAATGATCCCCCCCACCCAAAACTGCCCTGTTCTAATCTCCAAAACTTATGAACATGTTACCTTACATGGTCCAAGGGACATTGCAGATGTGATTGAGTCAAGCATTTGGGGATGGGGAGATTATCCTGGATTATCCTAGTGGCCCTGACAATAGCAAAAGTCCTTATAGGAGAGAAGCAAGAGATGTCAAAGAAGTCAGTATGACAACAGAGGCAGAGAAGAAGGTGTGGTGTCTAAAGCAGAGGAGACAGAGACACACATTTGAAGATGTGACACTGTTGGTCCTAAAGCTGGAGCTAGGAGCCGCAAGCGAAAAAAAAAAGCAGACAGCCTCTGAAAAGCTCAAAAAGCAAGAAAATCGGTCCTCTCTAGAGCTTCAGAAGGAGCACAGCCCTGCAGACCCATTTTAGCCTCTGACCTCCAGAACCATAAGATAATAAATTTGTGTTGCTTTAAACCACTAGAGTAATGGTAATTTATTAAAACAGAAATAGAAACTAATATAGTTACTTCCATTGATTGTGGTTAAATTATCATGGGTTGTTTATATTTTCTGATTTTTGAATTGTCCAAACCAAGAAATATATACATAAATCTTTTATGTTATAAATACATTTGCTATTATATGCTTATATTCTTGAATATAAAATGCTTGACAGTAGTCAGAGGCTATTGGGGTTTACCACCCAACTTAAAATCATAGGCCTTACACCTATAGAAAAAATAGATTTCACTTACATAGCTCGAGACACATAGGCTCAAAGGCCATTAGCTCTACACTTCTTTAGAGACTATATAGTCCCCCAAAAAGTAAACATTTTTTTTCATAAGGAATACTTCAAATTTTCTAAGTGACATGCATTTAGGTTAAAGTTGCACATGTGCTTAACTTTAATTTGAATTCACAGTGAATTAAAATAGGACTAAGCTAGCAGAATCATAATTAGCTGCTACAATAAACATGAAAACAGAAAAATATTAAAGCATATCTGAACACTAGGACAAGCTGGAAACCTGGCCAGAACCTAGGAAAAAATCAAACCACGTAACTGACTGTGGGAGGCAATAACCAGTACTTATACTTTCCTCATTAAACAAGAAAGATATGGGACCATACTGCCTACAGTATCCAGCCTGTGTGTCACAGGCACAGAGTGTAGCACCCAGGCACCTGGCCCAACCCCTCTGCACAGCAGGTGCTGCTTTGGAATCAACCAGTACCTTCCTTTTAGGACCTTGCCAAAGTTGGAGTGACATCCTACATTGAATGGGCCGAACTTAATTGATTTTTAAAAAATAAACAATAATTGTTTAAATAAACAATGAGATGAAAGCTTCTGGAAACCAAGGAATACAATTCTGTTAAAGGGATTATCAACCTATACCTTTCAATACCTACTAAAGTAATTTAAAATAACATACTGTCCTCTACCAACGAGTCTTCCTTTTTCAAATCTTTGAGTAAACACCAAATAACTATGTTAGTCCAGGTTCTCTGAGAATCAGACATCAAGATAGGTTTAAATGTGCAAGGATTGTAATATGGGAAATGAGTGTGTAAAAGAAACAAACAATGAGGGTGCTGGAGAAGTCTGGGAGAAACTGAGGTGAAAGTTAGACTTCAGGTGAAGGAGAGAGCCCATGTTTCTCCATCCAGCCAGGGACACCGCGCTCTAGAAACAGGAATATCTGGTCCTAAATCCCAATTCCACTTCACTATTTAAAAGTCATTTGACTGTGGAAAAAGAAACTTAATTTCTTTGGCAATTGAACGAGGATACTCATAGTGTTACCCTACTATATCTGTACTAGTAAATGAAATAACTTTAGCTCTCGGCATATGCTAAGCTTTTGATAAATCTAGCTGTTACAAATATTTTGTTATTACCTCACTTCCCTTCTAGATAAAAAGGAACTGGGTTTAAAACAATAGTTCTCTTTTGAGAAATAGCATAGGATAGTGAAGGGACCTATAAAGACATTGTAGAAGTTAGGGCCTTGTCCTGGAGACCAGAGTTTTGAATCACATTTTAGTTTCCAGCCCCCAAAGTTTACTGACACATTGCAAATCAATTAAAATACCTGAGACTCCCCAAATGTGTAAAATGAGGGCAATGACAATATTTATAGCATATGCTTGTTTCAAGAATTAAATGAGACAATAAACATATTCAAAATGCCCACCTAGTGCCTAGCACGTAATAAAAACTCAGTAAATGTTAATTATCATCAATTATTGTTCTCTATTATATAGTATACTTTCATGGCTGGCGAGTCAAGTAGGGTCATCAATTCTTAAAGTTAATAACCGTGATTAATTATCCTCAAGGTGTTCAACATTCTTTTAAAAAAGCCTTTAGATCTCTTTTCTGGTTGTCATTCATCACCCATGTACTCAGGGGTCACACTTGGTATCCTCACTAGAGTCACTGTGCCCATTTTTAGTGTCTTTGTTTCTTTCTTCTTAGATTTTGCTTCTAATCTGCTTAGGTGCTTGGTCGCTACAGATTCAAATTTAACCCAATTATGTGTAAAATAATAAATATATTATGAATGAGGGTCTGAAAGACTTTCCTTGTGCAGCGTCTTCAGCGTAAGTAAAAGGGGCTTCTGTAAGCTGCGTTGTAGTTCCCAAAGGCTATCTTCTCATGCCTCCTGACAGTGACTTTTCCCCATCAGAACTGAGTCTCAGGCAGGTTGCAGCTGCTAACTATAGTTTTAACATATAGAAGATGCCAGAAAATGGCTGTTAATGGAATGGAATGGAAATAAGTTGAAATTTAGTGACATTATGGCTCCCTTCTCTCAGTGTGACACACAGTGAAATATACTAAATGGTCTGTAAGCGTCTACATTATTCTATTTATATCAATCACTTCACATTCCTGGTAATATGTCTTTAGTAACTTTTATCTTCTATCTTTTACAACAACAGAAGAATGAATGAAAACTTTGCTAGTCTTGTCGCTTCCTCTGTGAGGACCCATTCTGCTGTCTAATTAGGCAAGTTTTGGAATATGAGCCTGCCTTTAGTCATGGCAAACATACAATATCTCTCCGCTTATTTGACTTTAAAAAGGTTTGTTAAGTGTACATCTGGGTATTCTCAGCACTCCATTGTCCCTTTTTTCCAAGTGACATTTAATACTAAACAAAAACTGATCAGAGGTTTAGAATTATAGTTTCCTCGTTGTGTTTCCATGGTTACAGGTCTGTGTCGTTCATCTTCCAAATTGAGCCTCATAACTTACGCAGCCTTCGTGACCCATGCTTATTAAACCTTGATTACTGTGCTCCCTCCACACTGGCCTCTTACTTACACACCACAATCGTTTCTAAAGGAGGCAGTCTTCCTGCATTGTGAACACAGACATCATTTTTTCAAAATATCTTACCTCTCATGATGAAGTCCGCACTAAAATAACTGGTCCCTTTTCAAGTTATTCTTAAGGAACGTAACATTTTTTTTAACCTCCTTTAATGATGATGTTTTTTGACAATTCTCTCCAATGTATGATTAATCATCCACTTTTCTACTTTCTCATCTAGCAAAACTATTGTTTGTCTGTGCTACTTCCAGAATAATGAACAGGTTAATGAGGTTGTGCTACCAAGTTAATAGGATATTATCACACTAATTAATAGAAAATATTTTGAAAATAAAAGTGGTAATTCAACTCTGTTGGAGTATCTGCTGCTCCTTGTGAGTAAATTTTGGAAAATCTTGGATAAAGTAAAGTAAAATAGAGAAAATTAAAATGAATTATCAAAGGAAGGTAATTGAAAAGTAGTCTATCAGAATTAGGCACAACTGCATGTAAAGATAGAAACACAAATAATGTCTTGAGTAATATAGAAGTTTATATATTTCATGAAAGGACTCTAAATGTCAGAGGCAGTCTTTAAAGAGATGACAGCTCCATGGTCATCGGGGACCCAGGCTTCTTGTTCTTTGCTGGTGCTGCCTCGGAATCTTTAGCAGCCTGATTTATGAACCAGTATGGTTGCTAGAGCTCCTGCTCTTATATTTACATTCCAGGCAACAAGATGGAGAAAGGGAATTCTTTGAAACTCTATACATCATGTGTGTCTACATCTCTTTAGCTATAACTTAGGTATATGGTCAGGTATAAGTTGCAAAGGAGTCTAGGAAATATAGTCTCTTAAATGGGCTTTAGGGTGGCCAGTTGAAAATCAAGATGATGCTACTACAGAAGGAGGGGGAAATGGATATTGAGAGCAACTAGTAGTCCTTATCATAAATTCCAAAAAATATATAAGATAAAGCACATAAAGAATGCAGTGAACAATAGACACTACAGACAAAATCATATTAGCATAAGTGTTCTAGCACTGAAAACAAACAAACAAAAAACAACCCTATTTCAAATATCCTTTTGTTATAGGAATATTTGACAAGTTAAATTTTAATCTCTTTCCTGCTCTCATCTTTCACAGCATTACTTACCTATATCTTCTGTAGGCAATTTGATAATAAAGATAATGGACATTTATTGAACCTTTAATAAATACTAGGCAATGAGCTAAATTCTTTACATGAATTTTTTAAATCCTCAAGCCAACCTTTTGAGGTGGTTTTATTCCCATTTTATAGAAAACAAATTTAAGGAGGTAATTTGACCAAAATCACAAAACTGTTAAGTAGTAAAGCCAGGAAATTCTGTCACTGTATTGTAACACTCTTCACTTACTGTAATTATCATTTATCTCTTGCCTTCCACATACAATTCTCATTTCTTTTACCTTCCATTTTTTACATCCAGTTACACTTTTCTGCTCATTTTCTACTCAGCACTCAGTAAGTAGCCTAACCTTTCCCCTTCAAAGTTGTATGTTCATTACCTCATCCTCTCTTCACACTGCCTGCTATAGTTCCTTGCATACAGTAGATGCTCACTAAATTATTAGGGGCACAATAAAAGAAGCCCAGAAGATGTTAACTGGGGATATACTCGTGAGCAGTTTCAGACTTTCAGGCAAATGGTTGAGACAGAAATAAATTATAAAGTGTGAGCAGAACAAAAAGAAATGTTGAATGAGTTTACGCAACTGAGTTTTACATTAAAATATCAGAGATTGAAGATTGATGATTGCCAGGGGAAAGGGGAGATGGGGGGACTGGTGAAAGGATTAAGAAGTACAGACTGGTAGTTACAGAATAGTCATGGGGATATAAAAAGTACAGCATAGAAAGTATAGTCAATAGTATTGTAATAACTATGTATGGGGCCAAGTGAATACTGGAAATATTGAGGGGATCACTTTGTAAAGTACGTGATTATCTAAGCTCAATGCTGTATACCTGAAACTGAAGATAATACAAAAGAATATTGAACATAAACTGTATTTGAAAATTTAAAAAAAGATCAGAGCTTGAATAAAAACCAAAAAGATTTGTGGGTTTTCATGCTATTTTAGGTCTAATTATTTGGTTTTTATTTGACTTGATTTTATCATCTGAGATGTTGGGAATGTTTTAGAGTATAAAAGCCTCTGGAAAGAGAAAAATAATGTTTTTAAAGGAGAGGACAAAACATGAAAATAAGCTCAAGGTAATTGCGGAAGGATGAGATGAGGGGTAAGTGAAGGACTCAGTCTCAGCAAGGAGATAGAAATTTATTTTCCCGAGTTGTTTGGAAGGAAGAGATTTAAGAACAATTATAAATTTTCTTTATAAAGACTTGGTTAGGCATTATTGTGAGTTGAGGAACTGAGGGTTGAAGAATAAATGTAAATGAAAAGGGATAAAAGAGGAAAAGTCTTGGTGCCCAGCCATTAAGTGACCAACAAACTATACAGGGAAGGTCAGGCACAGAAAAATCATTGAACAACATTGCTACAGTATGGTAGCAATGGTAGTACTGAAGGAGCTAGTGAAGAAGTCAAAAGAGGAAAGAGGCCAAGGAGAAATGGATGAGAATAAAGAGCACTGAAAACATGGTCAATGTATCTGGAGGAAAAGATTAGCGTGAGTAGGGGAGGTAAGGGATGAGTAGACTTTTCCTCTGATAAACTTTTTCTATTCAGGTCATTGGATTACAAAGTAATTTTTTTTTAAATGTGCTATTTTAGACAATGCCAACAGAAGAGGAAAAGGAGAACATCTATTTTTGGTATACTTTATTGATTATGCTATTACAGTTGTCTCATTTTTTCTCCCCTTTATTCCTCTGCCCTGAACCCCATTCCATCACCCCCAAGTCAACATTTTCCCACCATCACTTTCCCCAGCCCCACCCCTCCCCACCTGCCACCCTCAATCCTTCTCCCATTTGGCTTTGTCAATAAGCCCTTTATGCATGTTCCTTGATGAGTCTTCTCCTCCTTTTCCCCTGTGTATGCCTCCCTTCTCCCCTCTGGTTACTGTCAGTTTCTTTTTTATTTCAATGTTGCTGGTTATATTTTACTTGCTTATTTATTTTGTTGATTAGGCTCCACTTATAGGTGAGATCATCTGGTATCTGTCTTTCACCACCTGGCTTATTCGCTTAGCATAATGCTCTCCAGTTACATCCGTGCTGTGCAAAGAATAATAGCTCTTTCTTTCTTTCTGCTGTGTAGTGTTCCATTGTATAAATGTACCATAGTTTTTTGATACACTCATTCCTGTTGGGCACTTAGGTTGCTTCCAATACTTGGCTATTGTAAATTATGCTGCTATGAACATTGGGGTGCATAGGTTCTTTTGAATTGGTGTTTCAGGATTCTTAGGGTATAATCTCAGTAGTGGAATTGCTGGGTCAAAAAGCAGTTCTATTTTTAGTTTTTTTAGGAAATTCCAAACTGTTTTCCACAGTGGCTGCACCAGTCTGCATTCCCACCAGCAGTGCACTAGGGTTCCTTTTCTCCACATCCTCTCCAACCCTTATTGTTTCTTGATTTGTTTTTGTTGGCCATTATGGCTGGTGTGAAGAGGTATCTCACTGTGGTTTTAATTTGCATCTCTCTGATGGCTAGTGATGCTCAGCATACTTTTATATGTCTCTGGACCCTGTGTATGTCCTCCTTGGAGAAGTGTCTGTTCAGGTCCTTTGCTCATTTTTAAATTGGATTGTTTGTCTTCCTGGAGTGGAGTCATGTGAGATGTTTACATATTTTGGAAATCAAACCTTTGTCCAAAATATTACTGGAAAATATATTTTCCCATAGGGTTGGTTCCCTTTTCATTTTGCTGATGTTTTCTTTAGCCGTGCAGAAGCTTCTTATTTTGATGAAGTCCCATTTGGTTATTCTTTCCTTTATATCCCTTGCTCTAGGGGGCATATCGGTGAAAAAATACTGCTGTGTGGTATCCATCTTGAGATAATCTTTGTGTGTGGAGTAAGTTGGTGGTCGAGTTTCATTTTTTGGCATGTAGCTGCCCAGATCTCCTAACACCATTTGTTGCAGAAGCTATTTTTACTCCATTTTATGCATCTGCCCCCATCGTTGAATATTAATTGACCATAGAGACATGGGTTTATTTCTGGACTCTCTATTCTGTTCCTTTGATCTATGTGTCTGTTCTTATGCCAGTACCAAACTGTTTTGATTGCAGTGGCCTTATAATATAGTGTGATGTCAGGTATTGTGATCCCTCCTACTTTTTTCTTCTTTCTCAAAATTGCTGCAGCTATTTGGGGTTGTTTATGATTCCATATAAATTTTTGAAAGGTTTGTTATATATATATATATATGATATATGTCATTGGTAATTTAATAGGGATTGCATTGAATCTTTAAATTGCGTTGGATAGTATGGACATTTTGATGATGTTCATTCTTCCAATCCATGAATATGGAATATGCTTCCATTTATTTGTGTCTTTCTTAATTTCTTTATTCAGGGTTGTGTAGTTTTCTGAGGACAGGTCTTTTACCTCCTTAGTTAAGTTTATTCCTAGGTACTTTATTTTTCTTGTTGCTATAGTAAATGGGATTTTTTCCCTGATTTCTGATTCTGATATTTCATTGTTGGTGTACAAAAATGCCTTCCATTTCTGATTTGCTTATCAGGTCGAGGAGTTTTTTGGTGGAGTCTACCAGGTTTTCTCTGTACACTCTCATGTCATCCCCAAACAATGACAGTTTTACTTCCATCTTTCCAATTTGGATACCTTTTATTTCTTTTCCTTGCCTTATGTCTGTGGCTAGGACTTCTAATACTATGTTGAATAGAAGTGGTGAAAGTGGACATCCTTGTCTTGTTCCCGATCTTAGTGGGAAAGTTTTCAGTTTTTGCCCACACAGTATAATGTTGGATGTAGGTTTCTCATATATAGCTTTCATTATGTTGAAGTCTTCCCTCTTTATTCCCACTTTGCTGAGTGTTTTTCATCATACTTGGGTGCTGTAACTTATCAAATGATTTTTTCGCATCTATTGATATGATCATGTGATTTTTGACTTTCCTTTTGTTTATGTGATGTATTACAATTACTCATTTGCGAACATTGTACCATCCTTGCATCCTTGGGATGAGTCCCACTTGATCATGGCGTATGATCTTTTTAATATATTGCTGGATGCAGTTTGCCAATATTTTGTTGAGGATTTTAGTATCTATGTTCAACATCGATGTTGGCCTGTAGTTTTCTTTGTTGTGTCTTTACCTGGTTTTGGGATTAGGATGATGCTCGCCTCATAAAAGATTTTGGGAGTCTTCCTCCTCGGATTTTTTTGGAATAGTCTGAGAAGGACAGGGGTTAGCTCTTCCTTAAATGTTTTGTAAAATTCTCCTGTGAAACCATCTGGTCCAAGGCTTTTTTGTGCTGGGAGTGTTTTGATTACTGCTTCATTTTCACCAGCTGTTATCAGTTTGCTCAGACTTTCTGCTTCTTCTTCATTCAGGTTTGGAAGATTATATTTTTCTAGAAATTTGTGCATTTCACCCAGGTTTTCAAATTTCCTGGCATATAGTTGTTCATAGTGATTTCTTATAATCCTTTGTATTTCTGCGGTATCAGTTGTAATTTTTCCTCTCTCATTTCTTATTTTATTTATTTGTGTCCTCTCCCTGTTTTTCTTCATGAGTCTACTTAAAGGCTTGTCTATTGGTTTATCTTTTCAAAGAAGCAGCTCTTGGATATATTGATCCTTTGAATTGTTCTTTTAGTCTCTGTGTCATTCAGTTCTGCTCTGACATTGATTATGTCCTTCCTTCTGCTCACTCTGAGCTTTGTTGTTTCTCCGGTTCTTATAGACGTAGGGTTAGGTTGTTTATTTGAAAAGTTTCTATCTTTTTTTGGTAGACCTGTATTGCTATGAACTTTCCTCGGGGCTGCCTTTGCTGTGACCCATAGGTTTGGACTGCTGTATGTTCATCTTCACTTGTTTCCAGAAACTTCTTGATATCTTCTTGGATCCCAATATTAACCCATGCACTGTTTAATAGCATGCTATTCAGTCTCCATGAATTGGAATGTTTTTGAGTTTTTCCTTGAGGTTGGTTTCTAGCTTTAAGCCCTTATCGTCTGAGAAAATGCTTGATATGATTTCAATTTTCTTAAATTTGTTGAGGCTCATTTTGCATCCTATCATGTGGTCCTTCTTTGAAAATGTTCTATATGCATTTGAAAAGAATGTATATTTTGCTTCTTTGGGATGAAATTTTCTATACATATCAGTTTAAGTCCATTTAATCTAATGTGTCATTCAGCTCCACAATATCTTTGTTGATACTGTGTTTGGATGATCTATTCATCATTGACATTGGGGTATTAAAATCCCCTACTATAAGTGTGTTGCTATCTGTATCTCTCTTGAAGTCCTCCAGGATTTACCTTATATATTTGACTGCTCCTATGTTGGGTACATATAGGTTTACAATGTATATATCTTCTTGATGGACTCTTCCTTTGAGTATTATGAAGTGTCCTTCTGGGTCTCTTTTTATGGCCTTTATTTTGGAGTCTATTTTGTCTGATATAAGTGTTGCTACCCTGACTTTTTTTTCCTGTCCATTTGCTTGGAATATTTTTGTCCAACCCTTCACTTTGAGTCCGCACAGGTCTTTTGTTCGGAGGTGGATCTGTTGTAGGCAGCATATGTGTGGGCCATGCTTTCTTATCCATTCAGCTACTCTATGTCTTTTAATTGGAGCATTTAATCCATTTGCATTTAAAGTTATTATCGATAGAGGTTTATTCATTTTTTCCCTTTGTATTTGTGTTCCTCTCTCTCTCACTCTTTTTCTTCATCTTCTTAAAACAGTCCCTTTAGCATATCTTGCAATATTGGTTTGGTGGAGGTGTATTCTTTCACCCTCTTTCTGGGAAACTCCTTATTTTGACTTCCATATTAATTGAGAGCCTTGCTAGCTAGAGTAGTCTTTGTTGCAGGTCTTCTCTTTTCATTACTTGGAATATGTCTTGCCATTCCCTTCTGGCTTTTAGTGTTTCTGTGGAGAAGTCAGCTGCTAGCCTTATCAGGGCTCCCCTGTATGTTACTTCTTGTTTCCCCCTTGCTGCCCTAAGATTCCCTCTATGTCGATATCTACCATTTTAATTGTGATGTGTCTTGAAGTGGGTCTCTTTGGATTCCTCTTGATTGGGACCCTCTGTGCTTCCTGGACTCATGTGACTCTTTCTCGTCTCAAATTAGTGAAGTTTTCCATCATTATTTTTCAAACAGGTTTTCTATCCCTTGCTCTTCTTCTTCTCCTTCTGGTATTCCTATTATATGAATATTATTACATTTCATGTTGTCCTTCATTTCCTTTAACCCCTCTTCATTCTTTTGGAACCTTGTTTCATTATCTTGCTCTTTCTGGGGTTTTTTTCCTACCATGTCCTCCAGTTCCCTGATTTGATGCTCTGCTTCATGTAGCCTGCATTTGATTCCTTCTACTCTGCTTTTCAATTTAGAAATTGTATTCTTCATTTCTTCTTGGTTTTTGTTGATAGTTTCTATGGTTTTTTTCATGCTCATGTAGTTTGCAGGAAGTTCCTTGTAGTTTCCCTGTAGTTTTTTGTAATTCTCACTGAGCTCCCTGATTTCAGTGGTCTTCCTTATAACCATGGTTTTGAACTCAATCTCTGATAGTTTACCTGCCTCTATTTCATTTAGTAGTCTTTCTGTGGGTTTCTCCTTTCCTTTTGGTTGGGGGTTGTTTCCTTGTCTTCCCATTATATGTTTGCCTGAGCAAAACTACTAAGCCCAGGAAACAAAGCCACAAGCACAGAAATAAATTCCCCCTGCAATCCCACTACCAACAGCAAATGGACCAGTATTAATAAGGCTGTAAAGGGATTATGACTATTATAAAAAAAGGAGAGAAATAAACTATAGCATAAAATCTTGTGACTTAACATGCACCAACTTGATGGATAAGAAATGAATGTTAAAAAGTTATGTAGTAAAGAAAATATTGCAAATCATGGAGAAGACCATGGTGGATTTTGTCTCAGTAACCTCTAGTATTTACCACTGTTTTTTCTTTCTGGATCCATCTCTGGTGATGTCAGATGTTGACCAGCGCGCTGTGTGAGCTCGATGCCTGCTGCCTTATGGGGATGATCCAGCACCAGAATCCCAGAGGTTACTCTCTAAGTTCTCCCCAAGTCTCCGTCCCTAGTCTTCCCTCAAGCACCTCTAGTCCATTCTGCCCCCACTTTTCAGGGATCTACTGTCTGTGGCTGCCACTCTGCACTCAGCTCTCAGGCTTAAGCACCACTGGGCCAGGGCGGAGTCTCTCTTGTGGACAGGGCTACTGTTTCCTCTCAGGCTGCCTCAGGGGAGTGGTCTGCCTGAGCAAGATGGCTGCTGCCTTATGGGGGATGACTTAGCACCGGGATCCCAGAGACTACACTCAGTTCTCTCCCCAAAGCCTCCATCCCCAGTCCCTCCTCAGGCATCACTAGCCCACTCTGCCCCCACCTTTGCCAGAGCCCCAGGTAAGTGCCTGCAAATGAAAATCTATGCGTTGGCCCTTTAATTGGCTCTTTCAGTCTCCAGCTGCCCATCTCTGGCAGAGAGCAAGCCTGGCACTTTTCACAGCGGGCTATTATCTGTGTACTTTATGCGCTCTGGTGCTACAGGCCGGGATTTCCCTGCTTATGGTTTAGACCCCACTCTTCTCAGGGGGATCCAACTGACTGCTGAAATATCCCTCTGGCACTGCAGCCTGAGGGTGCCCATCCAGCCTTCTCGTGTCTCCGCCACACCCCTTACCAGTCATGTTGTGCTGTACTGATTCTTATGTCTGTCCGAGGTATAAGGCTTCTCTGTTGCTATTGTTTAGTTGTTTATTTCAGGTGATTTCTCCACATTTTAGTTGTAATTCCAGATTGGTCCTGAGAGGAGGTCAGTGTGATTTCCATTCACTACATCTCTATCTTGACACCTCAGACTGAAAAGGAGAATATCTCGTTCAGATCTAATCTGTGAAGGTATTCAAAGCAACAACATATTGTTTATTATCATATTTCATAAGCCCACTCGACATTTTTCTCATGTACTCCTTTTATTTTCCTGATGTGCACTACATTTTACCCCCATGAAACTGTTTACAAATTTATCTCTTGGGTTAAATGAAATCTTGAACTATTGATCCTTGAAATAATGAATGAATCAATATATACTCAAGACACATGGCCAAACTACTACCACCGGCAAATTTTGGCTGTGTTATGGCAGATGCTGGGTTTCTCCATAAAGAGATTCCTATGGTTTCAACACCATTAAAGCATTCACGTTGAACTATTTTCCCAAAATGGGGTGTATTTCCAAGCAGCTGTCCACCACATTCCTTCACCTGGTTCCCTTTACAATAATGAGCAGATATTTTCGAGAAGTTAGGAATAGCCTTGGAAAACCTTAGACTAGCTTATAACTGTGAAGACTGCCTCACTCCTGCAAGACAGGAGACTACTAAACTGTACCCCCGTGGCTTGGCGATTCCTCATTGGCCTGACTGAAGCTTTCTTAGAGCCGTACTGCAGTCTGAGAATCTTGCTGCTCAATCTTCCTCCTGGCCCCTCTCCTCCACTACTGGTCAGACCCTCAACACTGTCCAAAGGATTTTCTCACCTTCTTCAGCTACATACGTTTTTCTTCCATGGGCGTTTATGAAATACATCTATCAGGCATCTAACTCTCTTTTGGTGTCAGCTTCTTAGGGGCTTTGAACGAATACAGGAGAAGAGTGATCATTAATAGAAAGCTCCAACCCAACCGGGGGTGGGACCTGCAAAACCTAAGCATGTGCCCTGACAGGGGATCAAAACGGCAACCTTTTGGTGCACAAAATGACACTTCATCCAACTGAGCCACGTGGCCAGGGCTAACATCATTTCTTAAATAGATTTATTTTTTAGAATGGTTTTGTGTGCACAGCAAAATTGAACTGAAAATACAGAGTTCCCATACACTTCCCATCTCCACATATGCGGAGCCTGCTATCAACGAACCACTCCAGAACAATACACTTGTTACAGTGAATGAATCTGTGTCTACACATCATTACCACCACCCAAGGTGCATAAGTTACATTAGGGTAGACTCTTTTGGTAGTATACATTCTGCGGGTTTTGACAAATGTGTCATAATAAGTATCTACCATTACAGTAGCATACAGAAGAGTTTTATTGCCCTAAAAATTCCCCATACCCCACAATTTTTGATAACTGATTTTTTACTATTTCTATCCTTTTGCCTTTTCCAGAATATCATAAAGTTGCAATTATAGAATATGTAGCCTTTTCAGATTGACTTCTCCCACTTAGTAATGCATTTAAGACTTCTCAAGATCTTTTCGTGGCTTGATAGCTCATTTATTTTTAGCACTGAATAAGAGTTAATTGTATGGATGTATCACACATTATCCTTTTATCTACTGAGCTTACCATTATTTTTTTTCATATGTCTTCAAATGTCCTTCTGTTCCTTCCCCTTTCCCCCATGCTATCTCCTTCAGGGACTCCCATTACCCATATATTAGGACAAAGCTGTCCTACATTTTTGTCCTTTCATCCCTCTATACCTTTTCACCTTGAATTTTGTTTCATATAGGTTTTATTGTTATTTTCTCAAGTTCGCTAAATAAAAATCTTTTTATCTGCAGAGTTTAATCTGTTATTTTTGCCAGCTTTATTGAGATATTATTGACATATAACATGTAAATTTAAGCTGTATGATGTGATTATTTGAGACACATATTTGTGAAATAATTAGCATAATAGGGTTAGTTAACACCTCCAGCCCCTCACATAATCACATTTTGTGTGTGTGTGTGTTGTGAAAACATTTAAGATCTTTTCTTAACAATGAAGATCTTTTCATTTTCATTTAAGATTTTTTCTTAACAATGGTCATCTACAAGTTATTGTTTCCTTTTAACAATGTTCAAGTATATAATACAATATCATTAACTATAGTCGCACTGTATATTAGATTTCTCAGAAATTATTCGACTTACTCATCCGGAAGTTTATACACTTTGATCAAAATATTCCCATTTCCTCCATTCCTCAGTCCTTAGCAACCATCAGTCTACACTCTAATTCTATGAATTAGGCTTTTTTAGGTTCCACATATAAGTGAGAACAATCAGTATTTCTGTGTGACTTACTTCACATAGCATGATGCCCTCCAGGTTCATTCAGGTTATCTCAAATGGCAGGATTTTCTTCTTTTTTCTGGCTGAATAATATATCTATATAATATACACATATCTATATCAATATCAATATGGACATATAATAATATTTTCTTTGTCCATTCATCCATCAGTGAACAATTAGGTTGTTTACATGTCCTGGATAGTGTAAATAATGCTGCAAGGAATGTGGGGGCACAGACATCTCTTCGAAATAGTGATTTAATTTCCTTTGAACACATACCCTAAAGTGGAATTGCTAGATTATGTTAGTTCTATTTTTTAATTTCCTGAGGAAACTCCATACTATTTTCCATAATTGTTATACCAATTTACATTCCCACTGACAGTCCATAAGAGTTCTCTTTTCTTCACATCCTCACCAGCAGTATGTCTTGTCTTTTTGATGATGGTCATTCTAACAAGTATGAAGTGGTATCTCATTGTGGCTTTTATTTGCATTTCCCTGATGTGAGCATAATCAGCTATTAATCAATCTAACCAATTTCTTTCTGCTACTTTTATATTTAATCTCTTTCCTCTTTAACATGTTTACGCTGTCCCCATCTAGGTCCTGCTGGACTTAACCTTTGTTATCAGCCCGTCACCCAGAACAGAAGATGGGGCAGCTTCTGAGGTCTTGAAGTGACTGGTCTCTATATCATCTTCCAGTGTGGGAGATGTACTAGCTCTTATAGGGAATGGTGGGATACCGCAACATGTTTGAGTGTTCAGTGGTGTCTGTATACCCAAAACCCTAAAGAACAGACATTCAGATATTTTTCATCCATGTGTAAAGTATCCTGGGTTTTCCCAAACAGAGTCCTTGACTTTACCCTAATACCTGACTTGGCTGACCATTTAAATAACTCTGGGTCTCTTTAACACTAGAAAATATTAGTTATGTCTTGTCTTTGTTCTTCCACCATAAGAGATAAGGAGTTCATTATAGTCTACCAAAGATGCCTCTTGATCTCACACTAGCCTTTAATTGCTTTTCAGTGGACCCTAGGTGCCATTTATCCACCTCCAGGGTGTCAACACAACTTATCAGTAACCAGTCAACTCCACTGTCTTTGGAGATATTGTTCCCTCTGTATCTTTCAAATGACTAAATTATCACAACTACAAGGGCAGTTCACTCCATTAGTATGTTTCACTAGGGGTGAAATCTTTAACAAACAGACCACCATATTGTACCAGGGACTCTTTGAGTCCCAAATAACACTCATATTGCAGGCTTCTACACTCATATTGTTTGCTAAGGTATTAGTGAGTCAGTCTCCAAACCCTATCTTTTTACCTATTTCTCAGACCACTCCTAGAACCACTTACATTTGCTCAGACTTCCAAAAAGCAGACACCAAAGTAGCATTATACATACAAAAGATTTATTGGAGAAATGCCTATGAAGCAAAAAGAAGATGAAGCTAGAGAAGACAGAGATAAAATCAGAATGAGATGAGACTTGACCTCTATAAATGAGTAGAAGGAGGAAAGATTAGGTAGGAAGGTTCTTAGACTGCAGTGTAGTTCTAAGAATGTTCTGGGCAGAATGAAAAGTGTCCTAGAGCTAAAGGCACACAGTTGAGGAGTCCCCAGTCTCCCAGGGACCGATGTGCATTATTCCTCCTTTTGCTCCTGCCCCATGCTCAGTCACTAGTGAAGGCAGCCCATCGGGAAGCATGGCTTTTCTTGCAAATGTGGTTGTGGATTCAGGAGAGCAGAAGCTGGGATCATCAGCAGGTTATGTTGCCAGCAGCAGAAAATCCGAGCAGCACATTTTCAGGGCTATAGGTGCCACAGCTCCGTGCTGACTCGTCTATTAAATGCTGCCCTCTAGAGTTCTGTGAGGCACAACCCCTAGGTGTCTCTACACCTCAACATCTACTGCATAAATTTGCCTGTGTTCAAACTTCAACATTTTCATTCCTTCTTCATTCTCAACTCATGGGACCTTCCCTCCACCTTCATTGAAAAAATAGGCACCATAAGAAAGGAATTTCTATCATGTTATCACCATCTACAAGTTATCATATGTACATTTCTTTTCCACCTGATAGTAGGTGGAAAAAAACATCCTTGCATACAGTAAAAACCAAGTTCTCTGCTTGACTAAATCCCACTGCCTCCTGCTACTCAAGGCAAAACTCCAGAAGTGTGAGTTAGTCTTTCTCCCTCTCTTTTTCTGTCTCTCAGTTTTGTTCCCCTGATGCCCATTATGTAAAAACATGCCATCATTTATCTTTTAAAAGTACGGGCGTGGACAACAGTGTGGTGATTGCAGGGCAGTGGGAGTGGGTTAAGATGAGAGATGGTGTGGAGGGATAAATGGTGATAGGAATAATGTAGGAATTTATGGGCATGAAGGTTTGGGGAATGGGAACTGGGCCTAGCAGGATAGTGGCATGTGGTTGGTATTTTTACCTGTGAGAAATGATCATTTCCAAACTTCAGGGACACAGTCCCAGCAGAGCCTTCTTTACCTCTGCAAAGAGGGTTTAAGCAGCCTGTGAAAAAGTCTGAATTCTGAGATGGGACAAAGACCAGCGGACTTAAGAACCCTTGCCCTCTTTCTCTTCATTTTTTATTCCTTCTCTTTTCTTCATCATCCTGTCGTCTTGCTATTTTTGTTCCCCTGTTCTGTTTTGCCTATGCAAATCCTTTGGGTGCCACAGAGTGATCTCAGCCATGCATGAAGGTTGGCATCACTGTTTGCACTCAGGGCTGGCTGATGAGTTACTGATCCTGTTGTTGAGGAAGATACAGAAGGTAACCAAGTGAAGATTCCTCACAGCTCCTCAGTCGCCCATCAGTTTCTCATTTGCCTTCACCACATATTATTAAATAAATATTTATTCCAAAACCTCTACCTAAGGTACTCAACCTCTGAAGATATTATACTTTCCCAAAATTAGAACGCGGAAATTTTCACAGTGGGACAGTGTTAAAAATAAAAACAAAAACCTTACTTCTTTTTTACGTTGAAAGGCTCTCGGCTTGGACCTAAGTTGTGCCTTCCACTGGAGTCAGATAAATTTATTTACAACTGGAGAGACTACAGGGTAGCCAGCCTGCACAGGGGCCAGAGCCATCCCCAAGGCTAAAAGGGACAAGAGATGATGGGTTTAAATCAATAATCAAAACCACCTAGAGTGCTTGTTAAAATTCAAATTATTGGGTCCAACTACCAGAATTTTTTATTGATTAGGTCTGGGTAGTACCCAAGAATTTTCATTTCTAATGTTACTTTTACATTTCTAATGACTATTTTCCAGGAGCTGCTGATGCTGTTGATACATGAGAACCACGGCTTTAGACATTATAAGACAGGAGTGTCTCTGCGAGAAGGTTTATCATCCTTCCCTGACCGCTCTCAGCTTCATGTACTTACGGTATATCCTAGGGAGAGCGACAAAGTCAATAAACCATGTCTGAGGTTCTGGAGTGTGTATTTGGCTTTGGTAGCCCTGTAATTGAATACAGTGGGAGGAGGGGAGGAGGTTATTCTCCTCCACATTATTACAGGTCACCAGGAGCTCGGCACATTGAGAGTGTTCAAAGGTTCGAGTGCATCAGAGATAATTGCTGGTAAAAATGATGAAAACATAGATCGTTCCTAGTGGAGTCACGAGGGTCACCTGAGACAGTTGTTTGTTGTTGATGATGATGGTGATCTTTATTTGCTTTTGTTCAGAATTTTGCCGAAAGCCTATGGGAAACATCATGTTAGTATTAAATTATAGTTATTGTATTTTCTATAATTAGCAATTTTCCAGGTGACTACATATAGAGTTTCAGCAATGTGCATATTCAATAAATTGCAGATTAAATAAATTAATGCTATGATTCTTATTTAAAGAATTAAATTTAAAAATTATTTACTTTAGACCACACAGATTGGTGACAGAATTAGACATAGGAGAGAAAGCACTCGGTTCCTGTGTTTGGACCACATTAGTTACTGTTAGCACTACTATTTTTTTTTTTAATCTTCACCTGAGGATAAGTTTATTGATTTTAGAGAAGGATAAAGTGATACAAAGAGAGAGAGAGAGAGAGACATCAATGTGAGAGAGAAACATAGATCAGTTGCCTCCTGTACACATCCCTTATGGAAGTCAAACCTGAAATGTAGGTATTTGCCCTGACTGGGAATCGAACTGGCAACCTTTTGCTGTATGGAATGATGCTCCAATCAACTGAGCCACTTGGCCAGGGCAGATATTCTTTTTAAAATGCTGACTATTTGGGTGTTGTTGACACATGAAAAAGAACAATCCTGTACACAAGGAAGAAGATGTGTTTGACTAAGTGGGAAACATCTGAACTCACTTTTTTTTTTTTAAATAAATCAGGGATTACTTTAACCAGGCTCAGAGGCACAAAACTCCATGACCAGCCTGTGGAGAAGGAATTCTGTTCTTTAGGAAAGGGAATTATGAAGATGGCAGGTAAACAAACCACGCTGTACATTTTGGGGTGAGGATGATAGTTTTTCTCCAAGTCTTCAAAAATGGATGCAGTCTTCCTCCACAAACAAATGTATGCCAGGAAAAATGAGACTGAGTCACAGACTGAAGAGAAGCAAGGAGCTTCTTTGTAGAAAGCAAGAGTATGTTTGTTACCTCCGAAGCTGAATTATCCCTGGATTTATATAACACAGGGAAACTAAAAGAGGTACATAGAGTATAAATCTTCATAGAGTTTAGAGGCTATAGATTTTGTCTAATGTGCAGGCTCTAATGCTATTAGGTAATTATAACACATATAATGTTGAATGCTTTGAAGTATTGATATATATAACATTAAACATTTCAGTTGTGGTTACAGAAAAGTTGTACCATTTCTAGCATAATCAATATATGCTAGAGCGATAGCATAAGTACTTTCTGCATTTGGGAATTCACAAAGAAAGCTCTAACAAGTTTCATATTGTATGAATGCCCTGAGTGACAAAATTATATTTAAAGAGGGCCATTCTCATAGCATCGGTTGACAAAAATATTTCCTGGAGGAATGGACACTCCTGTCATTTTCCAACTGCTAGCTGCTTATGAAATTAAGAGCTCACTTCCCTTTCCACTGGTGATTTTCAAAGTAAAGTATTTAGAATTTTTCCTATTATCACCACCCATGGAGTTGTCTTCTCCACAGAGGTGGCTCTACAACAGTAGACCTAAAACTGAGCTGCACTTAGAATTAGATGGAGTGATTTTTTAAAATTCTGATACCCAGGCTTTTTAAAAATCCTGATACCCCAGACAATTAAATCACAGTATTAGGGATGAAACCTAGGCCTCAGTTATTGTTTTCATTTTCATTTTATTTTTAAAGCTCTATTGAGGTATAATTAACTTGCAAAGAGCTGCATACATTTCGTGTATGCAATGTGATGAGCTTAGACATGTATGAACACTGGCAATACACAATTGAGATAACTGACAGACATAGGCAACACCTCCTGGAGTTTCCCTGTGTTCCTGGTTTTTGTTTTGTTTTGTTTTTGTGCTAAAACACTTAGCATGCGATTTGCCCTCTTATTAAATTTTGAATGCAGAATACCATGTTGTTAACATAGACACTATGCTGTATAGTAGACCTCTAGAACTTATTCATCTAGCATAACTGACAGTTTATACCCATTGAATAACAATTGCCCGTTTTCTCCACCACTCAGTCCCTATCAACCACTATTGTATTCTCTGCTTCTATGAGTTTGGCTATTTTTGGTAACTCATGTAAGTGGAATCATGCAGTAGTCATCCTACTGTTGACTAGCTTGTTTCATTTAGCATAAAGCCCTCAAGGTTGTCACAAATACGGTTTCCTTCTTTCTCAGAGCTGGGTAATATTCCACTGTATGTGTACAGTAGTCCCCCCTTATCTGTGATATCACTTTCTAAGGTTTCAGTTACCTGCAGTAAATTGCAGCCCAAAAGATTAAATGTAAAATTCTAGAAATAAAAAATTCATAAGTTTTAAATTGCATGCCGTTCTGAGTAACTGGGTAACATCTCGTGGTGTCTCACTCTGTCCTCCCAGGATGTGACTCATCCCTTTGTCTGCAGATCCACAGTGTATGTCCCTGCCCTTCAGTCACTAGGTTATCAGTCACAGTCTTGGTTATCAGATCAACTGAGCGATATTGCCCTGCTTGTGTTCAAATGACTCTTAGATTTACTTTATAGTGACTCTGAAGTTCTAGAGTGGTAATGCTGCCAATTTGAATATGAAGCCGTAAAGTGCTTCCTTTATGTGAAAAGGTGAAAGTCCTCAATGTAAGTAAAAAAATCGTATGCTGAGGTTACTAAAATCTATGGTAAGAACAAAACCTATCTGTGCAATTGTGAAGAAGGAAAGAAGAGTTCTTGCTAGTTTTGCTGTCACACCTTCAACTGCAAGAGTTATAGCCACAGTGCATGAGGTACTTGATTAAGATGAAAAAGGCATTAAATTTGTGGATGGAAGACATGATGTCATCATGGCTTGATGATCCTCCTGAATTATTGTCAGAAGGTCAATCGCAGTCGAATGCACATCATGATTCCTATGTTGTTCACTTCGCTTCCTCCCATCCTGTAGGTAGACCTTATATCATCACAAGAAGAAGGGTGACTACAGTACATTAACATTCTGAGAGATGGAGGGAGGGCTCCATATAACTTTTATTACAGTATATTGTTATAATCTATTTTATTAGTAGTTATTGTTAATAATTTGCTGCACCTAATTTATAAATTAACTTTATAGTTAAGTATGTATGTACAGGAAAAAATAGTATATATAAGGTCTGGTACTATCTGCTTTCTCCGACATCCACCTGGGCTCTTGGAAAGTATCCCCCACAGGCAAGAAGGTATTTCTGCAAAACAAATTCATTTATTCTCTTAAAGTTCTGAAGGTCAGAGTCTTACGTGGGTCTAAATCGAGCTATCGGCAGAGCTGCGTTTCTTCTCTAGAATCTGTTCCTTGCCTTTTCCCACTTTTGGACGCTGCCCTGGCCCATGACTCTGATTTCTTCGTCCATTATTTCATCTCCCTCTGGCTCTCACCTCCCTGCTTCTCTCTTCTAATGGACCTTTTCAATTACACTGAGCCCACCCAGATTTTCCGGAATGATCTTCCCATCTCGAGATCCTTAACCTAACCTAATCATATCTGCAAAGTTTCTTTTGCCATGTAAGGTAACATATCCACAGGTTTGGGGGATTCAAATTAGAATATTCTGGGGGCTATTACTTTACCTGCAACAGTGTAAATAAGTTAGCATGTGATGAAGACATGACCAGAACATTGTTGAATTCACATTTTATTAACTTGGAGCCAATTTTACTATTCCCATTGGCCCATATACTGATCAATAACACATGTGCACCGTGTAGATCATGGGGGTCACTCTCTACAGTGTCACATATGATGGAAAAAAATTTGTAATCACCATTTGTCTCACTCAATTTCAATGCATTTGTTCAAAGGAAGTACTCGAGACACAAGTTTTCCCCTAAAAAAAGTTGTCAATTTGGGCGCACTTATATTTTAGCACCTTTACCAATTTTAGTGGTTTGAATGACACGTAATCACATGTAATAACAGGTGTATCTCGACTGTGCTAGTATGCTTGTTTTATGATGTTCAAGGCCCTTATACTTGTAATATAGTAGGACACATGCCTCTCTGATCTGCTCTTCCTGTTCTCATCAATCATTCCATAGATATTTTCTAAGTACCCCCTGGGTGCTGGAGCACCCTCGGTGCTGAATCAAGGGGCCCCAGAGGTGGCTCTGCAGGACTCACAGGCACACACAATAAAAGAGCAAGCCTTTGAGCTCCCACCCCAGGGAACATCGACCACCAGGCCAGGGACTCACTTTGAATGTCTCACATTCAAACTCTCCCAAGGAGTGTATCTGGGCTATGTAACTGGTCACTAACACAGAGAGAGCTCCCCTGTGGAGAAATGCTGGGCCATGTCTCAGGCTGCAGGCCGGCCTAGGAGTGGCTACTTTGCACAGATGCTCATTCCTGGTCAAAGTGGCCTGCCTGGTATTCACTCATGAGGGCTGTTGCATCAGGGCTGCACTTCAAAGACCCTCAGGTGGAAGTGTGGAGCATCCCCAAGCTCTGTGGGGTTTCTCAGAATGAGGCAGTATATTTAGGAGGCAACATGTTTAATGTATCCAGGAAAAAAGGCAGATGTCAATGCTATTATTGATATGTTTCAACCAATTCACCTTTTAATTGCAAACTATTGTTTTGTCATCTTGTTTTTTAACTTCCTGGTTTTACATTTTATTGAGAATACAAAGCAGATGCTTTCTAATATTCTGATTCCCAGTGTAATTTTTTAAAGCTATGGTTTACCTTTGCATCCCGAGCCCAGTGGTTTCTTGTTTTGTGATCAAGTATGCTACATTACTTCTCTTTCCAAGTAATTAAAGTCCACCCAGACTTGGTGCTTATCACATACAGCATCAAATGACTCTGTCTTCCTCACCAAGTGAAAATTACTAGGATTCTCCTCTCATTCTTGAAGCCACTAATTAAATATTTGGTTCCTATCTGGTATGGTTTTTCTGAACTCCCATCTTTATTCTCTAGTCTGCCTAAATAGCTATAATTAATTTCTAGATATTTAGAAGTAATATGTAGTTTGTCCCTTGTCCAAAACAGAACATGAAGTCTACACGTTTACAAGTTTCCTACGTAGGGGGACCTTTTTGCCTCTGAGCCTTTCAGTTTCCAGCTCCATGTTTCGAGATGCCCCACACCAAGAGTCCACCTCCACAAAAGCAACACTGGATATTCAAAAATGTGGTCCCAGAAGCAAGGCAGAAAAAGGCCTTGCTTCATGAACGTGCTGTCGTAGTTGTTTGCGCAACTGCAAACCCAGTTTGCCTCTGATGAGATTGCAGAGGGGAAAAGGGCAAGTGGCCTCAAAGAGCTCAGAGTGTGAACACAGGTCTGTTTCACCACAGACCCCTGGATGCTTAGCTCGGGCTCAGGACCTGAGGGAACAGGGTTTTGAGCAGCATGAGCATATGAAGGGGACGGTGCAGCAAAGGCCATGCTACACTGCTGGGCAGGGAAGCAGCTGGCAGGTGCAGTCGCCTCAGCAGGTGCCTGACAGATCGGATCATCTTCCGCTAGTGTCAAACTTTCCTGTGAGACCGCAGGAGATTCTTCCAGAAATATCTAATGGGCATTTCACAGAGGAGTCCAATTTTACAGAACCAGATTACACCAGAGTCAGTGGCATTTGATATTAACATCATCAATGATTCCATTTGTCTCCACAGACTGGCCAGAGAAAGGGAAGCTCAAGGGAAAAAAATTTTTTAAAGTGAGCAAGGCTTTTAGGTTTTTCTATTCAGCAGGTTTAATTTTTAAAAATTGTTTTACTAGTGATAAAGAGGATGTCTTTCAAATCATCTTCAGAAATGTGAGCAGTAACAGAAAGAGCCTGGCCAGGTTAGAAGGAAAAAAAAATGATGTTAACAGAACAAGAACAATTCCCAAAATATATAAAAGCCAATGTTTTGGAATTGAAAGAATAGTAGTGAAGGATGTCACACCTCAATCGTAGAAAGTGCAATGGGGAAGTGCACTGAGCTGAGGAATTCGACAGGCAGTTATGAATGTGGTCTGTATTGGAGGGTGATACTTAAAGGTCTGGGGTCCCAGCAATTTTGTGGGTGGAATCCCAGAGTAAGTATTTTTCTTTGTTACTTTTTTATTGATGCTCATACTTTGGTTGTAGCATTGAACCCCCCGCCCCCTCAAGCTATTGTGGAAGCTGGGGAGACAGGGTTCCTGGAGTTGTCATGATTACCGCACTCATTTGGCAGAATAGATACATTACCCAGCACATGAATGAGCAATCTTTCCTGTAGTTCAAATTTTAGGTTAAAAAAGTGAAGCCATCATTTCAAGAAGATGGGGAAATAAGTTAAAATCACCTCACAGAGATAAAGAGGAAATAAAGGGCATGGTTATGAAATAAGCATTTCTTTCATGAGAGTAATCAAATCACCTCAGAAGCAGGAATCCACATTCAAACAACATTTCCCTGCACCCAAACCAGCAAGCAAAGTATAAGCAAATCCTGAAGATAAGAAAATGGCAAAATTTAAAAAGCCAAGGAAAATTTGCATCCTCTGGGAGGTATTTTCTTGCATAAGACAATAGCAAGACTACGAACGTGTTTCCTCCTTGGAAATTATTGCAGAAGTTCTGAGTCTGTGTGCAGGAAGATAGGAATAGACTTTGGAATAGAAGAATGATATCCAAACAACTCACTGTTTTCTTCATGATCATCTATTTGCTCGAGTCCTCGACAATAATTTTGCAGAGTAGCCTAACTGTTTCAGTGCTGAGCAGAGAGTGGGTACAGGTCAAAAGGCTGTCACCCCTGGACATGATTTTCATCAGCCTGGGCATCTGCCGCTTCTGTCTACAGTGGTCATCAGTTCTGTACAATTTTTGCTACTCTTTTGGCCCTAACTTTGTACTTCGGTACATGTCATTCTTCTGGGAATATAATAACACTCTTACGTTCTGGTTGACCAGCTTGCTTGCTGTCGTCTACTGTGTCAAAATCTCTTCCTTCAGCCACCCCATCTTCCTCTGGCTGAGGTGGAGAATTTTGAGGTTAGTTCCCTGGATGGTGCTGGGCTCTGTGCTGATTTCCTGTGCGACAATCATTTTTTCAGCTTTTAGGCAACACGGCGAGATTCAGTTACTCTTCATGATGCAGTTCCCTGGAAACAACACTGTGACCGAGAGACTTAAGCTATTTGTGGAAAATGTTCAGATATCTCAGCAAATGACTGTGCTGACTATTCCTTTCCTCCTATTCCTGGCCTCCACCATCCTGCTCATAGTCTCATTGTCCCAACACTTGGGGCAGATGCAGCATCACAACACTGGCCAAAGCAACTCCAGCATGAAAGCTCACTCCACTGCCCTGAGGTTTTTTGCCTTCCTCCTCATCGTTTTCACCTCTTACTTTCTGAGCATAATCCTCAGCACTGTGCACGTCCCATGGAATACAAAATCCTGGTTCTGGGCTGGGGAAACTGTCATCTATGCTATAGTCTCTATTCATTCCACATCACTAATGCTGAGCAACCCTAAATTAAAAAAGGTCTTAAAGGTTAGCTGCGGGGGCCTAGAGGCTGCATGAGGCACTGGGTACAACAAGACCCCCGAGCAAACGGGAGCTTGCATTGATGCAGCTAATACCAATAACCAGCATTACTCTTGACAGTCCCTGTGTGATAGTAATGTACCATAAATGCAAGCAAGCTTCATTCTCTTCCATTCCCACAGTTACTCATCTATAAACAATCAGTCCTTTCTCTACTCTATGCCACTTATTTCTTTTCCTTTCCACAGCCTTCATGTCAGTCCCCACTTTCTCCTGGCTTCCCCATCTCTCCTCAGTTTTCTCTACCTCTGGTGTTTTACTACAAGTGTATCCTACACAAGAAAGCCAAAATCATGGTGTCCACACATCATATTAATTTTATACTTTTCATGACTGCAAATTACTTCACACATTAATATGAACAGGAATAGCTTTCCCACAAGAATGTATTACCCACACCCTGAAGGTTCCCTGTGATAAGGTTTCAATTAATTAATTTTTATAAATGTAGTCAAGAAAATGTCTGGCCATGTTTCTTCCTCTTTGGTTCATCTGAACCTTTATCCAGGCTTTATCCAGGATCATCTTGCTTCCTCTGGTGTCAGACTTTCTTGTGAGACCACAGGAGATCTTCCAGAAATATCTAATGGGCATTTCACAGAGGAGTCCAATTTTACAGAACCAGATTATACCAGAGACAGTGGCATTTGATGTTATCACGATCGATGATTCCATCTGTCTTCACAGACTGGCCAGAGAAAGGGAAGCTTTCCCTTTCTTATTTTCTTATTTGTTTCTCTTATTTTCTTTTTTTTTGTATTTGTTTTCTTATTTGAAAGCTTTTCTTATTCGTTTCTCTTCCAAATAATATGCCTTTATTCCTTGAAAACTCAAGTCAAAACTTAACTCTTCTTTCATTTCCATTTGTTAAAGCATTATAATCTCCCGAAGAATAGGAAACTAATTACCCAATCTAGGTTCATCCTAGAATGTCTCCAAATATTGGCAACTTAACTGGGACAATTGCATATGGTTTCCATTGGCAGGATTCTTGCCCTTCTATTGTACTACAATTTGGAATGCACTTTCTAAGAAGATTCCCAGATTGAGGTTTTGCTAGATTTCTTCCATATATAACCTTGATGTTATCTGGGAACTCTCTTTATTTCATAAAATCTGAGTGACATTGGCTTAAATTCTCTATATTCCTTCCTCAGTGATGGTTCAAAACCTTCCCCAAATTGATAAGAATATAGGAGCCATATAGTAATTGATTAAAAATCACCTATAGGACTTTCTTGTTCTTTAGAAGTCCTTTTAGGCCTCCCCAGTCCCATGGGCTTCTCTCATATCCTTTTCCTTATAAGACCCAGTCCCACCTGCTCCCCATGGCTCTTACATTATTTCTCTCATCTTCACCCTCACCCACTAGCAACAAAGTATCTTGGTAATAGCCAACTTCTAGGCCTTTGGGTCTCAGATTCCACTTCAGTCACTTGCTTGGATGTTTTTCCCAAAGACGTCTTCATCTCTTAAAGCTTTCCAATGTCAGAAGAATACAATTTTTATTTACCTTTCATATATATTGGGTACATCTGAAAAACTGAGTTTCTGGCTCTTTCACTAGAAACCTAAAACACCTCCTGCCTGAGAGAAAACCATCTTACGGGGAAAAGGATGCAGATACTTCAAACTTGACTCTGGAGGAAACAGTCCCTGGAAGGGAATGGAAATTTCTGATCTGGTCTTAAGTTTATCACTTCAATTCATCTCCCAGCCAAGTCATCCCTTGAATTAATATTTGAAACTGAGGGTGTGGAACATAAGTACAAACCATAAGACCGCTTTCACCAAACACACTGTGCTGTTTGGCGCATTTCAGCAGCATCTCTACTCTTGCACAGAAGGGGCAGTAAAACATGCCTTCCCACTCCACAGCAGCCTTTCCTGCAGCCTCGGCACCGCCCAGGCTCCAATGGTTCAACTATAGGAGAAGGTGGGATGGGACCTGGTGGGTACAATGATGTCTGGGGAGCAGAATCATAACCAGATGAAGTGGGACTCAGTAGAAAAAAGGAAAATAAAAGGTAGATATCAACATTGTGTTATCTGACCAGAGACCTCCAGGAACACTTAAGAGGTTAGTGGCGGGGAGGTGGATTGAAAGAGTTTAGGACTCTGACAGAATAAGTGGTACAAAAGCCAGTGAAATTTGAATGACTGCTATTGATCATTCGTAGCCACATCTTGCAGGTTCTAAAATCTCAGGTAGATGGGAGAAACAGAAACTGTTTCCTTTATATAGGCATAAATAGAGAATAAGAAAAAAAGACATATACAGACATTCTTCCAGAAGCTGTTAAATATTTGTAATACTCTTATTGTCTTCTTTTTCATAAACTGTAATGGAAAACTTACCCTGGAAGTGCATGATATAGGGGTACTAGAGGTAGTAGGGGGGAATCCAGAAATAAAGTAAAAAAAAACAGAAATAATATTTATCTCTTATCTTTGGAGTACCTAATAATTCATAAAGAGCTTTTATATACACTTTGTACTGGATGGACAGGTCAAGATTATTCAATCCTACTCAGCTGGAAAACAAACCTCAGAAGGTCAAATAAACTGCCTAATGCACTAGACTAGTTAATATCATACCTAAGAACCAAGGGAAAAAGAGAGAAAACCAAGGGATAAATTTTAAAGAAGCAAAGAGTTTAAATTTGGATAAAGATGGTTAGGACTTAAATGGAGGTACAGGGTGAGGAATGACTATGGGAGCAGGGTGTGGGCTGGGCAGAGGAGGGCAAAGGGGGAAAATTTGGGACAACTATAATAGAATAAACAATAAAAAACTTAAAAAAATAAAGAGGCAGTTCAATAAATGCCCATGTATTCAAAATAAAACAAAATTTTGGTGAAAAAACAAATAAAGGGAGGTGCTTTAGAAAGATTAACAGCAATGTTTGGACCAAGAACAAGGAAACTATTTTGAGTGTTTGAATTAGCTTGATAGGAATTTCAGGCACTAAGGGGTTACACAACCTGTATCGTCCAATCTGTAAGTGGGCTGCCATGTAACACTTTTACTAACACTCATTAACACCTGCACATAAAGTGCGTTGCAAGATAACTCCAGACAAACAGGAAGCAGAAAGTAAAGAAGGCTGTGACCCTGGGTTTTAGGAGCAAATATCTAGACACCTGTGAGTGGCAGCATTGAATTTAGTAGGAGCTATGTGACATCTACAGCCCAGCACCAGTATACAAACATATGTACATCACATATATATCACACTATTGACAGCTGGAAAGTAGACCCTCCACCTTCACACAATGCCCCATGCGGAGGAGACTGGCAAAAATGGTGAATTCCTGGTAGCACCTGACATGAAGTCTGTTGCTAGTTAGACACACCACAAAACTTGCTTATTGGATGATAATTTCTACACCTGCTCTCATTCCCACTGTTCAGGTTACATGGGTTCAATAACTTCGTTGCACCATTTGCCTATTTTGGAGCCTGGTATTCAAGACTTTTCAAGATCTGCCTCTGAACTACTGGCCAGGTCTTAACTTCCAATAATCTCCAACCTAAACCCAAGCGTTTGCACCTGATGCATCTGTTCATTGTTTTCTGAATATCCATGCTTAGCTCTACCTCCTCACATTTGGTAATGCCAAATTACCTTACTTGGCACCAAATGTAAGCTCTATCCCACTATTAAATTTCTCACCATAGTATTAGGTAGCACCTCCATTACATCACATAGTTATCACTTCTTTTTTTAAGACACAGTCACATAGCAACTCTCCAGTACATAATACAGTATTGCTACTATAATCACATTGCTGTGTGTTAGATTCCCGGAATTTACATATTTATTTTCTTAACTATAAGCTTGTACCCTTTGACCAATATATTCAAATTTCCCCATGCTCCAGCCCCTGGAGACCACCATTTTACCGTTTGTAAAACTTTGTTTTTTTAGATTCCCAATCTAAGCAATATCATACAATATTTGTCTTTCTCTGCCTGACATATTTCACTTAGCATAGTGCTCTCAAATCCATTCATATTGTTGCAAATGGCAGGACTGATTTCCTTCTTTCTCAGGGTTGATTTCCTTTATTCTCATGTCTGAATAATATTCACGTGTGCGTGCATTTGTGCATGTTATCTTCACCTATTGATGGAGCCTCAGGTCATTTCAATACTTGGACTAGGATGAGTAATGCTGCAGTGAACATGGGAGTGCAGATGCCTCTTCTACCTCCTGATTTCATTTAATTTAAATGGATACTTACAAGTGGGATTGCTGGATCACATGGCAGTTCTATTTTCAGTTTTTACAGAATCTCCATGCTGTTTTTAATAGTGGCTGAACCAATTTACATTTCCATCAACAGTGCACAAGTGTTTCCTTTTTTCCACATCCTCAACACCACTTGTCTCTTGTCTTTCTGCTGATAGATATTCTAGCAGGTGTGAGGTGAAATCTCATTGTGGTTCTGATTTGCATTTCCCTAACAAATAGTGCTCTTGAGTGACTTTTTATGTAACTGTTGGCCATTTGTCTGTCTTCTTTGAAAAAATTGTCTATTTATTTCCTCTGCCTTTTTTAAATGTTTTTTTTGGTTTTGTAACTGAATTTTATGAGTTCTTAATATATTTTGAATATTAATGGTATTAACCTGTTATCAGATATATGGTTCATAAATATTTTCTCCTATTCCATAGGTTGCCTTTTTATTTTATTTTATTTTAGGTATATTTTATTGAGTATGCTATTACAGTTGTCCCATTTCTCCCCCTTACCCCCTCCACCCTGCACCCCATCCCATCATCCCCACACCTCTCAGTTAATGTCCATGGGCTATATATATCAGTTCTTTGGCTTCTTAAATTCCTATACTATTCTTAGCCTCCACCAATATATTTTTGTTGTTGTTGTTAACATTTTTATGCCACCACTTTCCCCAGCCCCACCCACCCCCACCTCCCACCCTCAATCCTTCCCGCTTTTAGTTTTGTTCCTTGATGACCCTTCCCCTCCCTTTCCCCTATCATCCCCCTCCCTCCTCCCCTGTGGTTACTGTCAATTTGTTTTGTTTTTTATTTCAGTGTTGCTGGTTATATTTTGCTTGTTTATATTTTGTTTATTTTATTGATTATTTCCACTTATAGGTGAGATCATGTGCTATCGGTCTTTGATTGCCTGGTTTATTTCACTTAGCATAATGCTCTCCAGTTCTACCCATGCTGTTGCGAGTGGTAGGAGTTCTTTCTTTCTTTCTGCTGCGTAGTATTGCATCATGTAAATGTACCGTAGATTTAGAGCAACTCGTTTACTGTTGGGCACTTAGGTTGCTTCCAATTCTTGGCTATTGTAAATTGTGCTGCTATGAACATTGGGCTATATAAGTTCTTTTGAATTGGTGTTTCAGGATTCTTAGGGTATAATCCCAGCAGTGGAATTGTTGGGTCAAAAGGCAGATCCATTTTTAGTTTTTTGACAGATTCCAAACTGTTTTCCACAGTGGCTGCACCAGTCTGCATTCCCTCTAAGAGTGCACTAGGATTCCCTTTTCTTCACATCTTCGCCAGCACCTGCTGTTTGTTGATTTGTTTTTGATAGCCCTTCTGGCTGGTGTGAAGTGGTATCTCATTGCAGTTTTCATTTGCATCTCTCTGATGGTTAGTGATGCTGAGCATCCTTTCATATGCCTCTGGGCCCTGTGTATGTCCTCCTTGGAGAAGTCTCTATTCAGGTCTTTCTCCCATTTTTTAATTGGATTGTTTTTCTTCCTAGAGTGGAATTGTGTAAGTTCTTTATATATTTTGGAGATCAAACCCTCGTCTGAGGTATCATTGGCAAATATATTTTCCCATATAATTGGTTCCCTTTATATTTTGTTGCTGTTTTCTTTATCCATGCAGGAACTTCTTATTTTGATGAAGTCCCATTTGTTTATTCTTTCCTTTATGTCCCTTACTCTAGGGGACACATTGGTGAAAATATTGCTGCATGGAATATCTGAGATTTTCCTGCCTATGTTCTCCTCTAGGATTTCTATGGTGTCATGATGTATATTTAAGTCTTTTATCCATGTTGAGTTCATTGTTGTGTGTGGTACAAGTTGGCAGTCAAATATCATTTTTTTACATGTAGCTGTCCAGATCTCCCAATACCATTTGTTGAAGAGGCTATTTTTACTTCATTTTATGCTTCTGCCCCCTTTGTCAAATATTAATTGACCACAGAGACATGGGTTTATTTCTGGGCTCTCTATTCTGTTCTACTGATCAACGTGTCTGTTCTTATGCCAGTACCAGACCGTTTCAATTACAGTGGCCTTGTAATATAGTTTGATGTCAGGCATTGTGATTCCTCCTGCTTTGTTCTACTTTCTCAAAATTGCTGCATCTATTTGGGGTAATTTATGATCCCATATAAATTTTTGAAATGTTTGTTCTATATCTGTAAATATGTCATTGGTATTTTCATAGGGATTGTGTTTAATCTATAAATTGCTTTCGGTGATATCGACATTTTGACAATGTTATCTTTTCCAATCCATGAACATGCAGTATGCTGTTCTTCCTTATTTGTGCCTTCCTTAATTTCCTTCTTCAGTGTTGTGTACTTTTCTGAGTACAGGTCTTTCATCTCCTTGATTAAGTTTATTTCTAGGTACTTTATTTTTCTTGTTGCAATGGTAAGTGGGATTTTTTCCCTGATTTCTGATTCTGATGTTTGATGTTGGTGCACAAAAATGCCTTTGATTTCTGAATATTGACTTTGTATCCTGCTGTTTTGTCAAATTCACTTATTAGGTTGAGAAATGTTTTGGTGAAGTCTATCAGGTTTTCTATGTACACTATCATGTCATCTGCAAACAATGATGGTTTTACTTCCTCCTTTCCAATTTGGATTCCTTTTAATTCTTTTTCTCGCCTTATATTTCTGGCTAGGACTTGTAATATTATGGTGAACAGACATGGTGAAAGTGGAAATCCTTGTCTTGTTCCCGATCTTAGTGGGAAAGCTTTTAATTTTTGCCTATTCAGTATAATGTTGCATGTAGGTTTCTCATATATAGCCTTTATTATGTTGAAGTATGCCCCCTTTATTCCCATTTTCTGAGTGTTTTTATCATAAATGGGTGCTGTACCTTATCAAATGCTTTTTATACATCTATTGATATGATCATGTGATTTCTGTCTTTTTTTTTTTTGTGACGTATTATTTTATTGATTGGCTAATATTGTGCCATCCTTGCATCCCTGGGACAAATCCCACTTGATCATGGTGGGTGATCTTTTTAATGTGTTGCTGGATGTTGTTTGCCAATATTTTGTTGAGGATTATAACATCTATGTACATTAGCAATATTGGCTTATTGTTTTCTATCCTTGTGTCTTTATCTGGTTTTGGGATTAGGATGATGCTGGCTTCATCAAAAGAGCTTGGGAGCATTCCTTCTTCTTGAATTTTTTGGAATAGTCTGAGAGGGATAGGGGTTAGCTCTCCCTGAAATGTTTTGTAAAATTCCCCTGTGAAACCATCCAGTCCGGGGCTTTTGTGTGCTGGGAGTTTTTCAATTATTGCTTCAATATCACCAGCTGTTACTGATCTGTTCAGGCTTTCTGCTTCTTCTTCATTCAGCTTTGGAAGATTATATTTTTCTAGAAATTTGTCCATTTCACCCAGGTTTTCAACTTCTTGGTATATAGTTGTTCATAGTAATTTCTTACAATATTTTGTATTTCTGTGGTATCAGTTGTAATTTCTCCTCTTTCATTTCTGATTTTATTTATTTGCATCCTCTCCCTTTTTCTCTTGATGAGTCTGTTTAAAGGTTTGTCAATTTTGTTTATATTTTCAAAGAACCGGATCCTGACTTTATCAATCCTTTGAATTGTTCTTTTAGTCTCCATGTCATTCAGTTCTGCTCTGATGTTGGTTATTTCCTTCCTTCTACTCATTCTGGGCTTTGTTTGCTGTTGTTTCTCCAGTTCTTGTAGACATAGGGTTGGGTTGTTTATTTGAAAGATTTCTATCTTTTTCAGGTAGGCCTGTATTGTTATGAACTTTCCTCTCAGGACTGCCTTCGCTGTGTCCCATAGGTTTTGGACCGTTGTATGTTCATTTTCATTTGTTTCCAGAAACTTTTCGATTTCATCTTTGATCTCATTATTTACCCATTTATTGTGTAAGAGCATGCTATTCAGTCTCCATGAGTTTGAACGTTTTTGAGTTTTTTCCATGAGGTTGGTTTCTAGCTTTAAGCCCTTATGGTCTGATAAAATGCTTGATATGATTCCAATTTTCTTAAATTTGTTGAGGCTCATTTTGTGTCCTATCATGTGGTCCTTCTTTGAAAATGTTCCCTGTGCCATTAAAAAGAATGCATATTTTGCTTATTTGGGATGAAAGGTTCTATATATATATATCAGTTAAGTCCGTTTGATCTAATGTGTCATTCAGTTCCAATATATCTTTGTTGATATTTTGTTTGGATCATCTATCCAATGTTGACAATGAAGTATTAGAATCACCTACTAATAAGTGTATTGCTGCCAATATCTTTCTCGAAGTCCTGCAGGATTTCCTTATATATTTGATTGCTCCTATGTTGGGTGCATATAGGTTTACAATGTTCATGTCTTCTTGATGGACTCTTCCTTTGAGTATCATGAAGTGCCCTTCTGGGTCTCTTTTTATGGCCTTTATTTTGGAGTCTATTTTGCCTGATATAAGTATTGCTACCCTGGCTTTTTTTTTCCTGTCCATTTGCTTGGAATATTTTTTTTACAACCCTTTACTTTGAGCCTGTGTAGGTCTTTTGTTCTGAGGTGGGTCTCTTGTAGGCGGCATTTGTGTGGGTCATACTTTCTTATCCAATCAGCTATTCTGTGTCTTTTAATTGGAGCATTTAATCCATATACATTTAAAGTTATTTTTGATAGGTAGTTGTTCATTTTTTCCCCGTTGTACTTGTGCTCCTCTCTCTCTCTCACTCTTTTCTTTCATCTTCTTAAAGCAGTCCCTTTAGCATATCTTGCAATGTTGGTTTGGTAGAGGTGTATTCTTTTCACCTGCTTTTGTCTGAGAAACTCCTTATTTCACTTTCCATTTTAATTGAGAGCCTTGCTGGCTAAAGTAGTGTCGGTTGCAGGCATTTGTTTTTCATTACTTGGAATATTTCTGCCATTCCCCTCTGTCTTATAGTGTTTCTGTGAAGAAGTCTGCTTCTAGCCTATTGGGGCTCCCTTGTATGTTACTTCCTGTCTCTCCCTTACTGCCTTGAAGATTCTCTCTTCGTCCTTGATATTGGCCATTTTCATTATGATGTGTCTTGGAGTGGGTCTCTTTCGGTTCCTCTTGAATGGGACCCTCTGTGCTTCCTGGACTTGTGTGACTTTTTCTCTCCTCAAATTAGGGAAGTTTTCCATCATTACTTTTTCAAACAGGTTTTCTTGCTCCTCTTCTTCTCCTTCTGGTATTCCTATTATATGGATATTATTACATTTCATGTTGCCCTGCATTTCCCTTAACCCCTCTTCATTCTTTTGGAGGCTTTTTTCCTACCATGTCCTCAGCTCACTGATTCGATCCTCTGCTTCATCTGCCTACTTTTGATTCCTTCTACTGTATCAACTTAGAAATTATATTCTTCATTTCCTATTTGTTCTTGTTGACAGTGTCTATGTCCTTTTTCATGCTGATATAGTTTGCAGTAATTTCCTTATAGTTTCCCTGTAGTTTTTTGTAATTCTCACTGCAGTGAGCTTCCTTATAACCATTGTTTTGAACTCAGTATCTGATAGTTTACTTACCTCTATTTCATTTAGTAGTCTTTCTAAGGATTCCCCCTTTCCTTTTGGTGGAGGGTTGTTTCTTTGTCTTCCCATTATTGTCTGCCTGAGAAAAACCACAGAACCCAAGAAACAAACCCACAACTGCAGAAATTACTGCCCCTGCATCCCATTATCAACAGCAAATGAACTAGTATTAATAAGGCTATAAAGAGATTAAGACTGTTATAAGAAAGGTGAGAAATAAACTATAGTATAAAATCTAGTGGCTTAATATGCAACAACTTGATGGACAAAACAATGAATGTTAAAAAGCTATATAGTAAAGCAAATATTGCAAATCACGGAGAAGACCACAGTGGATTTTGTCCTGGGAGCCTCTAGTATTTACTGCTGTTTTTTCTTTCTGGATCCACAGCTTGTGAAGTCAGATGTTGACCCAGTCAGACCTTAGGCAGTCTGATTGAGACTTCCTGGGATCTACTGTCTGTGGCTGCCTCCTTCAGTTGTTAATCTAGTCACTCTGTGCTCAACAGTCAGACTTACGCACCACAGGGTCGGGCAGAGTCCCTCCTGGGGCAGAGCCATTGTTTTCTCTCGGGCTGCTGCTCAGGGGAGCAGTCTGCCTGAGCATTATGGCTACTGCCATGTGTGGGATGACTCACTGCTGGGATCCCGACAGCTACTCTCTCAGTTCTCTCCCCAAAGCCTCCGTCCCCAGTCTCTCCTCAGGCGTCTCCAGCCCACTCTGCCTCTGCTTTTGCGGGAGCCCAGAGTAAGTGGTTGCAGATGAAAATTTATGTGTTTGCCCTTTCATCAGCTCTTTCAACCTCCAGCCGCCTATCTCTAATAGAGAGTGACCCTGCTGCTTTTCACAGCTGGCTGTTATCTGTGTACTTTTGGGCTCTGGTGCTATAGGGTGGGGATCCCCACTTATGGTTTAGACCCCACTCTTCTCAGGGGATCCAAATGGCTGCTTAAATATCCCTCTGGCTCTGCCAGCTGAGGGTGCTGAGCCAGGCTTCTTGAGTCTCCACTGCACTCCTTACCAGTCAGGTTGTGCTGAAACTGATTCTTCTGACTGTCCAAGGTTATGAGGCTTCTCTCTCACTATTGTTCAGTTGTTTATTCTGGGTGATTTCTCCACAATTTAGTTGAAATTCCCGATCGGTCCTGGGAGGAGGTCAGTGTAACTTCCATTCACTCCTCTGCCATCTTGATCCCCTCACCTTTTTATTTTATTGATTTTTTTTTTTTTTTTTGCTATACGAAAACATTTAAATTTGATGTAGTCCTACTTGATTTTTCCATTTGTTGCTTGTGGTTTTGGTGTCATATCCAAAAAATCATTGCCAAGACCTATGTCAAAGAACATTTTGGTTATGTTTTCACAGTTTGTAGTCCTATGTTTAAGTCTTTAATCCATTTTGAGGTAATTTTTGTGAGTGGTGTCACATAAGGGTCCTGTTTCATTCTTTTTCATGTGATTATTTAGCTTTCCCAGCACCATTTATTGAAGAAACTATTCTTTCCCCATTGAGTATTCTTGGCTCCCTTGTCAAATATTAGTTGACCATGTATGTGAAGATTTATTTTTGGTCTCTCAATCTGTTCCATTGGTCTGTGTATCTATTGTTGTGTCAATACCATACTGTTTTGATTACTACAGCTTTGTAATATGATGTCTCTAGTTTTGTTATTTTTTCTCAGGATTGTTTTTGCTATTCAGGGTCTTCTGTAGTTCCATATCAATTTTAAAATTTTTTAAATTTCTGTTAAAAATGCCATTGGAATTTTGGTAAGGATTGCATTGAATCTATAGATGGCTTTGGGCAGTATGGGCATTTTAACAATATTAATTCTTCCAATCCATGTACAAAGGATCTTCCAGTTGTTTGTGTCTTTCAATTTCTTTCATCAAAATTATACGTTTCAGTTTCCAGATCATTCACCTCCTTGGTTAAATTTATTTCTAAGTATTTTTTTTTAATCTATTGAGTATGTGATTGTTTTCTTTATTTCTCATTTAGACAGTTCATTGCTAGTGTATAGAAACATAACTGAAGCTGATTGTGTATTCTACAAATTAACTGAATTCATTGATTAGTTCCAGCACTTTTTGGGTTGAGTCTAGGATATCCTACTAATATAATCATATAATCTGTAAATAAAGAAAATTTTACTACTTTCTTTCAAATTTAGTTGCCTTCTGTTTCTTTATCTCACCTGATTGCTATAGCAGAACTTGATAAAAGCGAACACCCTTGTCTTGTTTCTGATCTGAGAGGACAAGCTTTCAACACTTTACTGTTGATCATGATGTTGTTTATATACCCAATTTGTTCAGGAGTTTTATCATGAAAGGATACTGGATGTTGTCAAATGCTTGGTTTACATCTATTGAGATAATCCTTTGATTTTTATCTTTCATTATATTAATGTGGTGTATTGCATTTATTTATTTATTTATTTATTTATTGTTGACACTATTACAGATATCTCTCATTCTCCCTCACTGTTTGTCCATGTCCACCCAGGCTAACTTCCCACCCTGGCCTTCACCACATTGTTGTCTGTGTCCATGGGCTATGCATATATGCATATATATTATTTTAATTTCTTCCAGTCTCCCCACCCCCTTTCTCTCTGTGAGCTCAGTCTGTTCCATGTATCCAGGCCACTGGTTTTATTTTGTTCATCAGTTTTATTTTGTTCATTAGATTCCACATATGAGTGAAATCATATGGTATTTGTCTTTCTCTGACTGGCTTGTTTTGCTTAGCTTAATACTTTCCAGGTCCATACATGCTGTCTTAAAGGGTAAGAGTTCCTTCTTTTTTAGCCATGTAGTATTCCATTGTGTAAATGTACCACATCTTTTTTATCCACTTATCTACTGATGGGCACTTGGGCTGTTTCCAGATCTTGCCTATTGTAAATAATGCTACTATGAACAATAGGGGTTCATATATTCTTTCTGATTGGCATTTCCAGATTCTTAAAGTATATTTCCAGAAGTGGGATCACTGGGTCAAAAGGCAGTTACATTTACAGTTTTTTGAGGAAACTCCATACTGTTTTCCACGATGGCTGCACCAGTCTGCATTCCCACCAACAGAGCACAAGGGTTTCCTTTTCTTCACATCCTCGTCAGCACTTGTATTTTGTTGATTTATTGATGATAGCCAATCTGACAGGCGAGAGGTGATATCTCATAGTGCTTTTAATTTACATCTCTCTGATGATTGGTGATGAGCATTTTTTCATATGTCTACTCATCATTTGCATGTCTTCTTTGGGGAAGTGTCTATTTGGGTCCTTTGTGCATTTTTAAAATTGAGTTGTTTATCTTCCTGATGTTGTTATATAACTTCTTTATATATTTTGGAAACTAACCCCTTATCAGATGTATCATTGGTGAATATGCTCTTCCATATAGTGGATTCCCTTTTTATATTGTTGATGGTTTCTTTGGCTGTGCAAAAGCTTTTTAGTTTGATGTAATCCCATTTGTTTATTTTTTCCTTTGTTTCCCTTGTCCTAGGAGATAATATTGGCAAAAATATTGCTATATGAGATGTCTAAGATTTTTACTGCCTATGCTTTCTTCTAGGATTTTTATGGTTTTGCAACTTACATTTAAGTGTTTTATACATTTTGAGTTTATTCTGTGTATGATGGCAGTTGGTGGTCTGGTTTCATCTTTTTTCCATCACCCATCCAATTTTCCAGCACCATTTATTAAAGATACTATTTTTATCCATCATTTTTATGCTCTTGCTTTCTTTGTCAAATGTTATTTGGCCATAAAGGTGTGGGCTGATTTCTGGGCTCTCTGTTCTGTTCCATTGATGTCCATGCCTGCTCTTGTGTCACTACCAGGCTATTTTGATTACAATGACTTTGTAATATAGTTTGATATTCAGTATCGTGATCCCTTCAACTTTGTTCTTCTTTCTCAAGACTGTTGAAGCTATTTGGAGTATTTTTGATTCCATATAAATGTTTGGAATATTTGCTCTAGATCTGTGAAATATGCCAGTGGTAATTTAATAGGAATTGTGTTCAATCTATGGATTGCTTTGGGTAGTATAGACATTTTAAAGATTTTAACCCTTCCAATCCATGGCCATGTTATATGTTTCCACTTGTTTGTGTCTTCCTCCATTTCTTCTTTGCTATACTACAGTTTGCCAAGTATAGGTCTTTTACTTTCTTGGTTAAGTTTATTCCTATGTACCTTATTGTTTTTGTTGCAATGGTAAATTGGATTTTTGTTTCTCTTTCTGAGAGTTCATTATTGGTGTATAAAAGTGACACAAATTTCTAGATATCAATTTTGTACACTGCTACTTTGCCAAATTTACTCATTAGATAGTTCTTTGGTTGAGTCTTTACAGTTTTCTGCATACAATATCATGTCATTTGCAAATAATGACAGTTTTACTTCCTCCTTTTCAATTTGGATGTCTTTTATTTGTTTTTTCTTTTTGTCTGATCACTGTGGCTAGGACTTCCAGTACTATATTGAATAAGAGTGGTGAAAATGGACACCCTTATCTTGTTCTTGATCTTAAGGGAAACACTTTTAGTTTTTGCACATTGAGTATGATGTTGGCTGTAGGCTTTTCATATATGGCCTTTTTTGTGTTGATGTATGATCCCTCTATTCCCACTTTACTGAGAGTTTTTATCATAAACAGGTGTTGGATTTTATCAAATGCTTTTTCTGCATCTATTGATATGATCATGTGATTTTTATTCTTCAATTTGTGTAATGCGTCATGTTTATTGATTTGCAAACATTGTTCCAACCTCGCATCCCCGTCCCCAGAATAAATCCTTTCTGCTGTTGTCGTATGATCTTTTTAATGTACTGTTGGATTCAGTTTACTAAAATTTTGTTGAGGATCTTAGTATCTATATTCATCAGGGATATTTATTAATTTGTGTAGATTGAGTCAAATTTGCATTCCCAAGGATAAATCCCACTTGATCGTGGTGTGTGATCCTTTTAATATGCTGATGAAGTTGGTTTGCTAATATTTTGTTCATGGTTTTTGCATCTATGTTCATCAGTGTTCTTGTCTGGTTTTGGTATCAGGATAATGTTGACCTTATAAAATAAGTTTGGAAGTATTCCCTTCTCTTCATTATATAGGAAATGTTTGAAAAAATTGGTGTTAATTCTTTTTAAAACATTTGGCAGAATTCACCAGTAAAATCATCTGATCTTGGGCTTTTCTTTCTTAGGACTGTTTTGATTATTGTTGATTTAATTTCTATATTCATTATTGATTTGTTTATATACTTGTCATGATTCAGTCTCGGTAACTTTTATGTTTCTAGGAATTTATGCGTTTCTTCTAAGTAACCTATGTTTTGCTATATAATTGCTCATAATAGTTTCTTATGATCCTATGTATTTCTGTGGTTTTAGGTATAATGTCTCCTCTTTTATTAGTGATTTTATTAGAGTCTTATCTTTTTTTTTCCTTAGTCTAGCTAAAGGTTTATCAATTTTATCCATTTAAAAAACAGCTATTAGTCTTGTTGATGTTTCCTATTACATTTCTAGTTTTTATTTCATTTGTTTTTGCTCTAATCTTTGTTATGTCCTTCCTTCTGCTTACTTTAGGCTTAGTTTATTCTTTTCTTCCTAGTTCATTGAGGTATATAGTTAGGTTAAGATCTTTCTTTTTTTTTTAATATACACATTTATCACTTTGATCTTCAGTATAAGAATGAGGCTATGGGTTCCACAGTGGGGCAAGAGCTGAGAGGTATTTAGCAGGTAAGTGTCTTTCCTTTCCCAGAGAAACACACAGTATGATAATTTTCTTAGGGTCCTGAAGAACAGAAAAGAGACTGCATTTGGACTCCTTTCCCAACAGAGGGCACCAATGGCCAGGTTACAGTAGCACCAACCAATTAAGACTTAAATTTTTTTCCCCCACCTCCTCATCTCCATGGTTTTATAAGAGCAAGAAGAAGAGGAAGCAATAAGGTAATGAAACAATTGAATTCCTACTTTTTTTCCCTGCTAGTCCCCAGTCTTTATGTCAGACCTAAGGTAGGGAAAAAGATGAAGACTTTAATTAGATACAACATTAATGTTTTGATTTAGACTCTATAACCTGCAGATGACAAACCTGTGTAATCCATATGGCCATCAAGAGGGGAGATCTCTGGAATATGTTTGGTTATAGGAAATCTTGTTCCATCTAAACTCAGTCTATTCAATAAATTTATTACA